>PVJH01025199.1:0-31900 GCA_004026705.1 Nesogale talazaci
GGTGGGCCAGACAGCTTGGGGTGGAGTGGGGCCGTGTGGGGCCGCCAAGCACAAGGTCAGCAACTTGAATCACAGGCCGCTCAGCGGAAGGAGGAGGAGGCTTTGACTCCTGTAGAGCGTTACAGAGTTTTTGAATCCCACCAGGCAGGGCTGCCTTGGGCACCAGGGGCCTGTGAGTTGGGACTGACGAGGCCAATGAGATGAAATAGAAGGCAAAGTCCCTGGAGAATGCCCATAGTTAATGGGTTGGGCTGCACGTGCAAGCTCCACCGCAGGCCCCTCAGAAGACAGGCTTGATGGTCTTCTTCCCCCACGTCAGCCATGGGAAACCCCGCGGATCTGCAAGCTGGCTGGTCACCTAGAGTCGGGATTGATTCCATGGCAACTGGTAAGAGATAGGCAGGCAGGGAGGGAGGCGAGGAGGGGGAAGTTAAACAGGCAGGAGGGGCCAGAAATCAAGAGAAAGACGAGAGGGGAGAGGGCAGGAAGGAAGGGCCTGCTTCAAAATCCAGAACTGGTTCTGAAGAAAACTTTGAGATGATAAAATTGGTTTCGGGTACGTCTCCATCTCTCCTTTTTCAGTTGTGAGTTCCCCTCTCATCCACACAACACACGGATCTTTCTTTCAGGGCCCATAACTCTGGCGATGTTCATGGAGTCAGGGGTGACCTCACTTTCAACCTTTCCTCCTTCTTCTCCAAATCATCCTGTCCGACCTTGAGGTCTGTTTTCATGCCCTGAGGTCTGTTGGAGACAGGGGAGCAGGAATAAGCAAACACAAAGCAGAAACGGATTTGCTGGCTAGGGGTCTACTCTTAAAGAAAGATTCTGTCTTCATACAAAACCCTACAAATATACTGTACTTTAGTATGGTCTTTACCATGACTGTTCCATGAAGGGCCTGGGATGAGCATGGTCCCCTCTCTGGGCTACTGTGTAGGCTAACCTCTCTGACTGCAGAACTTGGCATGGTTCTCTCAGTTCTTGAGGGACTCTGCTTACTGGTCGTCTCCTCAGAAAGAGTGTCCCTGTCTATGCTACCCCAAATCGTGCCACCATCATTTTGTGTCTCCTCAATCTGTTTTATGACCTTTGTCACTTAATTGCTTCATCACCAACTTTATATCCTACCACCCATCGGTCAGATTCTTGTACATACTTGCCAGTTGTTAGGCTGCTGGATGCTACGACCCTAGTACTTCAAACCTGCAGGATAAAAACATTTACATCAAGAAGATGCCCTGCCCAGCTGTAGAAGTGGGTAAGTGCAGTCCTGTTATAAATCTGTGGGTCAGGTGTCAAGCTAGAGGCTTTTCCTGGCTCATGGATCTTATGGGACTGATGAACCAGGAATCAGGAAGGTAAAAGTGGAAGCAGGAAGACAGGCTGGTGGAGGCAGAGACAAATGAATCCAGGGTGGGCAGATCAGACTCATAGCTGCAGAGTCTAATGAATCCAAGGTCAGTGGGCAATATGACAGGTCGCTGATAGCACCCAGTGTTGGCAGCCACGATGGTGGACTGCTCATTCCAGTTCAAAGAACCATAAGTTGATAACAGACCTCCAGGATTCAGGACAGCAAGAGGGGACAGAGCATTCCCAAGGCATCTGCTTAAAGAGTGGGTTATCCCTCCTGGGGGACGGGGGCAAGTACAGGGGTTAGGTTGTGCCCTTCAAAAAGAAGCTGTACTCCCTCCTAATCTCCTTACAATGGTTTTGCTGCCCAGAGCAGATCGCATCATAGAGTTGCTTACCTTATGTTAGGTCACATTCTGGGAGAGGCATCCATTGCACAACTACTGAGAATCCTGGTCCAGCCCAGGGGGTACAGAAACTATCAAATCTCTCATAACCTGTGCCTGATAGGTAAGAGCAACTCTGCTTTGGATTCAAATGCCCCTGGGGACATGTAATTGATGTTGGGTTCCAATGTATTCTTTTCATTTCGATTGCCAGGGATAACAAAGCATGAGAGTCACAAAGTGAGGAGAAAGAAGCCCAAATAGCCCAAGCAATCCACCCACTGGATTTTAAAGCTAAGGCTTAAAGGAACATGGGTCAGGCTCTTACTGTGGGAGGTAATACCATTGTGTGTTCACACATGGGAAAGCACGGTGTTTGTGGTATTATATAATCTATTGTCAATGTGAGACTACTAAGGCTGAAAGGGTGGTTGGAGTTCAGCTTGTCCATCAGGTCACAGCGTGATGACCTCATCTGGAAGCACGAAGGAGCTGAATTGCTCGTTGAAGGCAGGACTCACACTCACTCCCTGTGAGATGTTGCTGGGGATAAGACACACGGAACCCTGGAGATGGAGGAACAACGTGGACACCCCTACCAGTGCTGACGTGCTTCCCCTGCCACTGGGTCCACAAGACTTTCCACCCACTGGTCTGTGATCTTCCTGTATTCAGTGTCACGCTATGTGTTTCACGAGTCTGAAGAGGAATTTATAGATTGGTATCAGATTTGTGGGCTAGTATTGCACTTATGGGTTTGATCTGAACTGGACTGGGATGTTTTCTCAATATTCAATTGCTCTTGTATGTAAAGCTTTTTCCTAACACATGTGAGTGTCTCCCTGGATTTGTTTCTCGGGACTAACACATTCTTCATTTAAATTGTTACATGTCTCAGCTATGGATCTTTTTTCAGATAACAAATGTGAAGGAAAGAGTATGACTAATCCTGAGATTCAAGAAGAGAAGAAGCTTGGAAAATCCTCTGATTTGTCTCACTGAGAACATGGCTGAACCTGTCTTCATTTAAAATGAAGTGAGATATAAAAGAGTTGTCATGCGTGGAGTAAACACAGTGATGAATCAGGGAGCGTGCTCATATTGCAGTTGTTGCTCAATATGTGCTACTTTCTATATTGCAGGCATGATTTTAACTGCTCAGCACACCTCTCCTCTCACTCTCAGGCACTGCTCTTCTTCTAGTTCTGTCAATGGCTACCATGGACTAAAACCAAAGAACAATACTTGTTAACATCCAGTGAATTCTGATTGATAGCAACTCTATATAGAATGTCTGAAACTATAACTTTTTATGAGAGTGGACAGCCTCATCTTTCTCCCTCAGAGCAGTTAGTGGGCTTGAACTGTTGACCTTCCAGTTAGCAGCTCCACACCTAACTGACAGTTTGCCTACATCTGTCAAAGATAAGTCTGGCGCTTGATCTCTGGGTTATTCTCTCCCTGACTTGAGATGAACCAGTCAGAACATTTCTCTGGGATTTATGACTGTAAAACGAAGAAGACTCAGCTTGTAGCTACTGACCTAGGAAGGTGGAAAAACTCAGGTCATCCTGGCAGTTACATTGACAACCAACCTGGGCAGAGGAAGGGATGAAGCTGGTAGAGAAACCAGGAGGCAGGAAAACATAATCATGTGTAGAGAGATGAAGAGCAGCGCTGGTTCAGGCCCTGGTTCCTCAGAAAGTGAGTATGTCTGAAGTCTGGCCCTGCTTCCACCCGACAGGGCCCCCTGAGAATCCCTACCTACTCCATCAGTCTATGCATGCCTAAGAGAGGTGGGATTGTGACTTTAAAAATAATAGCCTGGTAACATTTTCTTCCTTTCCACCAGCTTGAAAATGTTCTCTATTCATCTTGAGCCTTTGTGTTTCCTAACTAGGAAGCCTGTGACATAGCGGGGCTGATGATATGATTTTTATCCAAGCTGCATCTATTCTTTTCATAGTGACCCCGAAACACATGTATAAAACTGGGGCTGTCATGAAGGGAGAGGAGGTGTGAATGGCCAGAGCTAAGTTAGCCTCAGCTGACTAGTCAAATCCAAGTTCAGAAGCAGTACCTTTGCTCTGGGTCTCTGGGTTGGCATTCAAAACTGAACTCAATTTTTATCTTTTAAAAAGTCACCGAACACCATTTGGATTCTTAAGTGGTGCAATTCAGAGCAAGGGGTTTTTGCCTGGTCAGTACCAAACATCCATCCATCCACCCATGCCCCTTTCACAGTGTCTCCACACACAGCCAGAACAGTCATTGCTACAGAAAGCCAATAGGGTGAGATCTTAGAGTAGCCTGTAGGCTTCTTTGACCATGAAACGGCTCTCATCACTCAGCATGGCTCAGTAAGTGGGGTAGAACCAGCGGGAATCTGTCTTCAGTTCTCTTGAAATCACATTCCATTAAGCCCCAGAGTGGGTGTCTGACTGGCACCAGCTACCTAACTTCATGCAGCCCAAATAGCAATCACATTATTATCCAATGATCCGAAGAGTTAAACGTGTCTGTATAAAACATCCAGCACAGTCCCTTTCCTCATAAGTACCCACCCAGTCCCCAGATTAGTATTTCTTCTCTGGTGGCATTGAAAAAGAAGGCTCATTTGCTGCCAAGCTCAAAGTTCAGCTCTGAGTGCAGTGAGCAGAGTATGAGGCATTCCTGGCTTGGGGCAGAGGTCAACCTGTCAATCGAATGGTAGTTTGAGGACAGATACCTCCTTGGATATGTGGCCTTTAGTGTAAGAGCAAGCGCTAACAGAAATGATTTCTCTCAGCCACTTTGCTGTCCTCCTTGCTGGGACTTCACTGAATCTCTGTATCTGCCCCCAGGGAAACCCCACGTGGGCCACCCAAATCCTGAGAGCTGTCAGCACCCTGTCACACTTCCACTGACTTTAGGTCCACAGAACTATGAATTCGCTGGCTTGCTTTTCCCCTGCTTCCTGCTGCGCCATTTGGCATCATGGGCCTGCAGCGAACTATGTGAGTCTGGCTAGTATTGGACTTAGGAACTTGAGCTAGACTGGACTAGGGCTTCTTTTTCATGTAAAGATTGGAGGTAGTTATATAATATTTTTGTCGATTTGAGAGGATTAAGAGTGAAAGGGTGGAGTGTAGCCTGTCAATCAGGTCACAGCTGGTTGACCTCACTTGGGGGCAGCAAGGAGATAAATAGTTCACTGGAGGCAGAATGCAGTCTCATTCCCTGGGAGACATTGCAGACAACAAGACGCATGGCCCTATCCTAGTGCCCCTGAGCTGGAGGAGCCACATGGAGACCCCTGGCAGTTCTGAGATGCTACCAATGCCACTGGATCCACAAGACTTCCCACCCACTGACCTGGGGTCTTCCTGCATTTGGCATCATTGCATGCATTTTGTGAATCTGAGAGGACCTTATAGACTGGTATAAGACATAGAGGCTAATATCAGACTATGGGCTTTATCTGGATTGGGCGGAGATGTTTTCTTAATGTACAATGACTCTTTCTATAAAGCTCTTTCTTGTGCACATATGTGTCTGAATTTGTTTCTTCAGTCTACCTAGACTAACACAGTTTGCTTCTTGATATAAAATTCCTTCTTGTACATGGAAGAGAGTCACTGGTTTATTTCTCTAGACAACCCAGCCTAACACAAAACCCAGCCTAATGCACGACCTTAACAACGCAAAGGAAATTCATTTCCAAACAAGATAGCCACAGGTTAGACTTAGGGTAGGGTTGGGGTGCCAACACTCATTTGGGGGGAGAACACAATCTAATACAGATCACCAAGACATTAATTGATTTGAGTCATTTGATTGTTGGTTCAACAACTCTCTGCCAACACATACGTGAAAATCTTGATCACCAGGACAGTTCCTTCGTCATGCTGGGAAATCAGGAGACAGGATGGAATCTGCTTCTTTGCTTACATCTGTCTCGGAATTCCCACATTATCCTTTGGACCCTAATGGAAATGCCCCTCTGGGGATGAGTGCGAGTGGAGCACAGCTTAGGGACATTATTTGTTCAAAAGTCAAAGCAAATATAATGTTGCCATGTTCACAGAACTGGGCTATCAGTGAATATTCTTTTTAAAGTATCCTTTCATATCAGAGCTGCTGATGTCATTGAAATAGCCTGTCATTATTTCATATACTCTTATTTCCCCCATCAAACTAGGAAAAGAGCCCTGTGGATCAGCCATCGTGTTTTGTGTTTTCATGTGCCCTGCCTTATGGCGTCGTCCTGAGTAGGTGCTCATACACGAATGGCACAGAGTTGGCACAGAGGATCAAACTTGTGGGCTGTGGAATGATGGCTGGAAGACGAGCCAGGGCCCCACAGTGGAAGCAAGGGAAAGGATGCAGTGACTCAGGTGATAGGAGTAGAAGGCTCTGTAAGAGGCATGATGTTAGGCTAGAAATTGATGGCACCTTTTCGCCAGGAACTGGGTCCTTCAGTCTATTTTGAGCCCTGTGCAACTTTTCTTGATAGCTTGGAAAACATCTTCAGTGAGTACAACACTAGTTTCTAGTGTTTTCACACATAACAAGCAGGCTATGCAGCTATCAATCAAGCACTGTGTGTGTTGTAGAGAATGAACTGTGATAAAGTATTGTGCCAACTTGACCGTTAAAACCTAGTACTACCCCATGATAAGATCTCCTCCAAGTTGTGAATTGATTCCATGGACGTGGAAGTGTGGAAAAGCTCGCTTGCCTTTTGCTGGGTCTGCATCCTACCTCTGACTCACTAGCTGACCTCAGTTCTGTGGGCTTGCACAGTGGTCTGCTATCTTGCCTCCTGATTCTTGGCATCTTCAGAAGCTAGCCAACTTGCCTGCCTGTCTTGGATTCATTCACCTTTGCGGCAAGGAGCCTGACATCTTTACCTGGGTTCATCACCTCCTGCAGCTTCGTGAATCAGGAGAAGCCTGCAGTCTGACATCTGACCCACAGACTCAGAACTTGTCCACCTCGACAAGTGTGTGAATCATGTCCTTGTCATAAATCTCTCTCGGTGTGCCTATCTAAGCTCTACCTGTTCTGTTTCTCTAAAAAGAGTCCATCTTAACACTGAAGAAATACAACAGATGGACCCGGTGACTGCAGCAGCTGTTTCAAGCATCACAACGGGGAGGGTGACCCAGGACCAGGCAGTGCTTTGTTCTGTGGCACGTAGGGCCTCTGGGAGTCAGAATGGATTTGGCCTAATGACACCAAAGCACAACCTAAGACAGAGTCAAAGAAAATGCTTTGGGAATAGACAATGGTGATGTTTGTACATTATGAACATAATCGATGCCACTGAATTGTACAATTAAAACTCAAAAACTCAAAACTCACTGCTGTCGAATCAGAGCTGACTCATAGTGACCGCCTGTAGTTTTCAAGACAGTAGGTAACTGTTTATAGAGTAGACAGTCCAGTCCTTCTCCACAGGAGCTGCTGCTGGTTTAGAACTGCAGACCATGGGGGTCCCAGGCCCAAGCATAACTGCCACACCACCAGGGCTCCTTAATTGCAGTGGCTAAAATGGCAAAATTTGGTTATGTATTTTAACACACTAAAATCAATTTAAGAAAGAATGGGTTGGAACTGAGCTGTGGTTGATTGGATTCCATTTCATTTTCTCTCCCTGTGCTTTCTTTTCCACACAGCAGCAAGGTGGGTTGTGGGTAAGAACAGCAAGCAGAGATCTCTCATCACTTATGCCAATTCTGTGTTCTGAAGTCCTCTCCTTGGCCCAGTTTCCTGTCTGTAAAAATTGAGAAGTAGAATAACAGCTACAGGTACTTTCAGTTCTGATAATACTTAGTCTGAAACTCCTGTTAGAATTAGGTGTATATATCTCTAGTAGTCCCTTAACTTCAGCGACAGTTAATACAGTTGCCATTCATTCTTCTGAATTTCATTTGAGAATTCCCAAAGAGCTTTGCCCACAAGAAAATGATACATTTGATAGAAGTTGCTGGGTAAATTTCTTCAAATGTTATAGTTATAAAAATATTATTATGCAGAGTTTATTATACTATGATAAGATAGACTATTATTAAGCCATGTTAAAAAAAATTTTAGAAAATGGCATATATAGTACATTCACTTCAGGTTGCTGGCCTTCAAGTTGATAGATTAGTCTTTGAGCCACTCCAAGGGAGAGAGGAAAAGGTGTCTGCTCCTAGACAGTTTATAGTCTGGAACCCTGTGTAAGGTTGCTGGTAGTCTGAATTTGGGGAATTGCTTTTCTAAAGTGCCCTGGTGGCACAGAGACTAAAGCTGAGTTGCTAACCCAATGGTTCTGGTTCAAACCCACCAGCCAGTCTTTGAGAGAAAGCTGCATCTGTCTGCTTATATGAAGGGTATAGTCTTGGAAACTATAGGGCAGTTCTGCTCTGTCTTATAGGGTCACTGTGAGTTTATTACTTCTATAATCAGAAAAATATAATTAAAAGTTGTCTTAATTCTGCAGATGGAAAGATGCAATAGATGGTCTTAGGTTATTTTTTTTCCTTTCTCTGTTACTTAAAAAAAATTCCTTTTATTGGGGGTTCGTACAACTCTTATCACAATCCATATATGCATCCATTGTGTCAAGCACATTTGTATCTTTGTTACCATCATCATTCTCAAAACATTTACTTTCTACTTGAGCCTTTGGTGTCAGCTCCTCATTTTCCCTCTCCCTCTCTCATGAACCCTTGATAATTTATAAATTATTATTATTATTTCATATCTTACACCCTCTTCACCCACTTTTCTGTTGTCCAGGCCCCAGGGTGGAGGTTATATGTAGATCCTTGTGATCGGTTCCCCCTTTCCTCCCCACCTTCCCCTTCCCCTCCTGGTGTCTCTACTCTCATTGTTCTCCCTGAGGGGTTTAACTGTCCCGGATTCCCTATTCTTCCAGCCCTGACAATCAGAATCTGAGGAAGTATTTTCACATATGTGCATATGCACACACATGTAGTGAATCCTGCTTTGTTCTTTACTTTCTGAAAGTGCTTTCTTTCACCTCCTATATCTGACTTTTCATAGTCTCTCTTCCCCTCTAGACAATAGATTGTAAGTTCTATACGGAAAGAGAAACTTTTTTGCTCCTCTGTTTTGCCCATTTTTGTATCAACAGCATCTTGAGCAATCCCCAGGCAAGGGTGCTACACAGCAAGATCTAGTTAAAGTGTTAAGGAGCCCAGGGTCACGTGGAGGATGAAGTGATCCCAACCTAGACACCAGTGTTTTCCATCACTGTCCATGTGCATGAAAGCTGGGCAACGAGTAAGGATGATCCAAAAAGAATCGATGCATTTGAATTCTGGTGTTGGCAGGAATATTGAGAAGGTAGCATGGACTGCCAGAAGGACACCCTTCCTGAGAGGAAGTATAACTAGAATGCTCCTCAGAAGTGAGGATAGGAGGCTTCACCACACGCATTTGGGATGTGGAGAAGGACATGACTTCAGACTTGGTAAAGTCGAAGGTCATCAGAGAAAGAGGAAGATGTTGGGTCTCCCAGTTTATGAAGCACAGAATGAGCGGATGCTGAGAGACAGTAACTGATGAAAGAGCATGAAGAGGGTGAGGGGGATGGGGGATGTCAATCCATGAATACAGGAGTGTGGGGGGGGGAATGTTATGATGATGTAGAGACAACTCTTTTTAAAAGAACTTTATGGAAGTGTATACTCTGTGAGTTTTATATTGAGAAAACTACTGAAAAAAAAAATAGAAAGAAGCCAAAATTGACCAATGGTTACCATGGGTGAAGAAGGAAGAGTTTTTGCTTAACTGAGTCTATGTTAATGGTGGTGGAATATTTTGGAAAAAGATATCAAAAATGGTTGCACAGCACACACAGTATAATCAATGGCACTGAACTATACATGTAGAAGGTGTTGAATTGGAGAAGGTTTTGCTGTGGATGTTTTTGCCACAATCCAAAGTATTCCCCTCCTAACAATTAGTACAAGGAAGAAGAAAATGTTCTAGAATTGACTGTGGCAATGGTTGGCCATCTCTTCTTAATACGCTCGAACTATGGGATGGTATGATAAGTGGAAGAAGTGCCAAGAAAACTGTCTAAAACAAAACAAAAGAAGAGGCTGAGCTCAACGAGATGGATTGAGGAAGGGGTTGTGACAATGGGCTCAGACATGACCAGCAGGGTGAGGAGGGGCGGGGTTTAGAGTGCATTCAGAGGGAGTCACTCTGAGCCCCCTTCTCCTCAGTGGTAAGTCTCCACGGTGAGATTCTACAACTTCATTAGACTCTGGAGGTTTGGACAAGCTTCCACTTCTTAAAACTAAGGTCCTCCTCTTCCAGAGCAGTGCCAGATGTCTGGAGGGGGAAATTCTGTGGGGAAAGGGGTGGTGGTCTGGGCAAGATAACTAGTGGAGCAGGTTGGGGACTCTGTGAAGGTGAACACACATCTTCCTTTAACACAAAGGGAAGTGAGAGCAAGCCAGAAGTTTCTATAAACATTCATCTCTTGCTAGGAGGCAATTTAAACAGAAAAAAGGACAGTGGACTACTCTTTGAGTTACGGGCTATTTGTTTTCCAGTGCATGTATGATGTGGCAAATTAAATGATTTTGACCTTTAGGCCCAACACCTCCTTGGCTAGTTAATTACAGAACTGCATTGTTTCTGTTTCCTCGATTGCAAAAAGACAGTAATAGCAATAGTTCTGCTTTTGAACTTCATAGGGTGGTCTGGTAATTAGCTGAGAAAATCCATGTAAAGCAGCACTCCCCACCGGATTGGCCGGCTGCCCTGTTACCTGGAGGCGGGCGCCCTGGTGACGACATGTCCAGCCGCCAACTACAAGGTTGGGCTTTGCTCTTCTGCCCCCAAATGAGGCTTTCTACTCTGAAGAAGAGTGACTCCCAAACCAAACTCACTGCCAGCGACGCCCTGCTGACTACCAGCGACACCTGGGGGTTCTCAGCCTGTCACCGTCTACAGGAGGGGAAAGCCCATGAAGCCGCGGGTGGCTTCCAAGCGCCAACTCTGCGGCTCTCAGATATCACCACAACCCCCCCCCCCCCCCCCCCCCCCCCCCCCCCCCCCCCCCCCCCCCCCGGGGCTCAGAGTCTCTGATATCCCCAGGGGCAGTGCTCGCCTGTCCCCTAGGACCACGGCTGAAAATCAGAACTGTGGACAGTCTCCTGTCATGGTCATTGGCCATAGCATCAGGCCCCGTCTTTTGGTGACCCTCTCTGTGGCAATGGAACCACACACGGCCTGATCTCGCATCAGGCCTGCCATCTCTTCTAGACTGGACTTTGGGAATCCAGGAGTTTCCAGCGGTTCGTTCTCAGCGGTGCTCTGCCAGACTTGGTTGTCTCATTTGCCTTTGTCTGAAAGCTATTCTACCACTTGGTTTGCGCCATCACAGCCACGAGCACTGCCTCACGGGCTGAAAGGTGGCTGCGCATGAAGTGCCTCGGCGGGGAACTGGCCAGATCAGCATTGTGGAAGGAGAAAAGTCTATCACTGCCCCCAATTCCACTAACGCCCCTCCCCACAGGAGACATCAGCACAACTGTATTTACAATCACTTTGATCACTATGAAGTGCACAGCCCCTTTCTAACATCCAGTACTTCCACTGATCTTCATTTTTACCTCTGGCACCTTTACTGAACTGAAAGGAATCAAACTATGACCTCCAAAAAAGGGCACTGGGGATTTCCAAGAAAGCTCGTTTAAAGGACAGAAGGCAGCCTTCCAATTGTGAGGTCTGGAATTTCATCTCCAGGTATCCTTCAGCCTCTGTGAGCAGCAACGCAGATCAAAGTTCACGCGTCATAAGAATGGAAGGAATGACACAATTAGCCAAGCCATTCAGGATGATTATTATAAGACAAGCTACCAGCTGGAGTGTCTTGGGGAATAGACTGGGAACGGAACACCGTATGACATCATCCACACTCAACTAGAAAGCGTCACATGAATCTTGAACGCACAGTTACAATGAACAAAGCTTTCCCATCAGGGATTTGGCTGGAGAGATTCATTGTGGAGTCTGATTTATTTGTTCTGAAAGCATTTTATCAATCATAGATATTTTACCCAAAGATTAAAAAGACCAAAATATATATATATATATATATTTTTTCCTTGTTAATGATCCTTTTGTTTGGGATATTGGCTTTTGATTGCTTCAACTAAGACCACAGAGAATAAAACAATGGAGATGAAGCCAGTTGTGGTTACCACAGAAATGAATTCGCCTTTGTCTCTTAAAGCTCTGCGTGTGGTCCATTGGCAGGGCTGGCAGGTGATTGACAAACACTAAAGGAATCTGTTCTGAGTAGAATTGAAAACTAGGAGCACCTTTTACATTTACATAAGAATCCAGCAGGGAAATGGGAGAGGAAAACAAGAGCTCATTTCCCCAGTTTATGGGTTCCCAAACCTATTTGGCTTACGGCCCATTCCCCTTGTTTTTAAAGATGGTTTTTTTTGAGTTGATAGTATTTACTTATTTTATTATTTTTAAAAATCATTTTATTGGGGACTCATACAACTCTTATTACTATCTATACATCCATCCATTGTATGTCAAGGACATGTGTACATTTGTTGCCCTCACCATTCTCAAAACATTTGCTTTCTACTTGAGCCCTTGGTATCAGCTCCTCATTTTTCCCCTCCCTTTTTCTTCCTCCCTTATGAACCCCTGATAATTTATAAATTATTATTATTTTGTCATATTTTACACCATTGATGTCTCCCTTCACCTACTTCCTTGTTGTCTGTACCCCAGGGAGGAGGCTATATGTAGATCCTTATAATTAGTTCCCCTTTTCTACCCCACCTTCCCTTCACCCTCCCAGTATCACCACTCTCACCTCTGACCCTAAAGGGATTCCCCATGTTTCTGATTCCTATCTGTATCAGTGTACATCCTCTGGGATAGCCAGATTTGTAAGGTAGAATTGGGATCATGATAGTGGAGAGGAAGGAAGCTTTTACAAACTAGAGGGAAGTTGTATGTTTCATCCTTGCCACACTGTACCCTGACTGGCTCATCTCCTCCCCGTGACCCTTCTGTAAGGGGATGTTCTGTTGCCTACAGATGGGCTTTGGGGTCCTGATCTGTACTCCCCCTCATTTATAATGATATAATTTTTAGTTCTTTGATGGCTGATACATGATCCCTTAGACACCTCATGACCACACAGGCTGGTGTGCTTCTTCCATGTGGGCTTTGTTGCTACTGAGCTAGAGGCCCACTTGTTTACCTTGAAGATTTTAAGACACCAGCTATTTTATTTTTTGATAGCCAGCCATGATTAACATTCTTCACCACAATTTTTTTTGCACACACCTGTCTTCAACGATCGTGTCAGGAAGGTGACCATAATGGAAACCCAATTTACTAGAACAAAGTGTTCTTGCATTGAGGAAATATTTGAGTGGAGGTCCAATGTCCATCTGCTGCCTTAATACTAAACCTATAAATATATACACATCTATTTTCTCCTCATCATGTATAAATATATTTATCTATGTACATGCCTATATTTAGACTTTTATAAACGTTCCTTGCCTCCTATTTCTTCCCTCTACTTCCTTGTACTTTCCTCTTGTCCCACTATCATGCTCAGCCTTCATTTGGGTTTCAGTAATTTCTCTCAGTTAAAGGTGATTCTATTGGGGTCTCTTACAGCTCTTATAACCATTCATACATCAATCGTGTCAGGCATATTTGTACTTATCTTGCCATCATTATTGTCTCACCATTTAGAAAGTAAACACCATGGAGCAAGCAACACCATGGACAGGTGAATGCCTATTGCCCTACTTTACGAAAAAGAGATTACTCATTGCCCCCTGGCAATGACAGATTTGTGGAGCATAGCCTATAATCCTGGATAAAGTGAAGGCATCTGCTCACATTGGGACTTAAGCTCTGCCCTACTAGTTCAATGCCATTTGCTGCAACCAATCCTTCTAGTGTCATGGCTCGATCTTACACACTCATATCATGACATTTGGGATCAACTCAATAGCAGTGGATTGTTCTGGTTGTTGTGGATGCTGTTTTGTTCTTTATTCTCTTTAGATGTAGCATTAAGTGGTCAGTCTCAAGGTTTTTGCAAAACTCCATCACTATGCAAGCAATGTTGGCCTTCATAGCTCTGAGGTACCTTGGACAATTGTGCTTCTATGGAGCGTGATGTTCAGTAGATGAAAAAACAAATCACATTCCTTATGACCCAACCCCAAACCCCACTGCCATGGCATCAATTCTAACTCATAGTGAGTTAGAATTTCTCAGGCTGTAATTTTTTAAAAATTTAATACATCATTTCATTGGGGATTCTTACAGCTCTTATAACAATCCATACATCAATTGTATCAAGCACGCTTATACATATGTTGCCATCATCATTTTCAAAACAATTCCTTCCTACTTGGGCCCTTGATATCATCTCCTCTTTCCCACCCTCTTTCTCTTACATTTTTTGAGGAGCAGATAACTTCATCTTTCTTCTGTTAAGTAGGTGGTGGCTTTGAACTTCTGATTTGAGGCTAGCCGTCCATCCTACCCAACAATGCCATCAGCTGTATGCCATGTCAGCTGCACTTGGCCATCACCCGGGGAGCATCGCCACTTGCTAGTGTCAGAATCTTACCCTCAAGGACTGATTTCTTCTGTCTGGGAAGCAGCCTAAGCATCAGAGTCATTTATTTGTTTGTTTGTTTGTTTGTTTTTGAATAAACATAGAGCCACAGAAAGCATGGCCCAAGACAAAGCAGTCCTTGGTACTCCCCACTCAATTCCCTGAATGGCTACATTTTGCATAATAAAGATGCAGTATATGAAAGGCAGAAAATTGGCATCCATCTTGCTTGTAGACATATAGTTCTAGATTATTGATCACAATGTAGATTCCAAAACCATCACCACCACAATTCAGATGAAGAATCACTCCATCATCACAAGATCTCCCTCATGTAAATTAACCCTTACAGAATCACCCAGGCCTTATTCCACTGTCCCTACCCAGCACACAATAATGTGCTGCTCCTTTTTGAATCTTATTATTTTGTGAGTGGTATATAAATGGAACCACATGCCTTTGAGATAGATGTTGTCTGTGTCTTTGTTTCTCTCTTCATAATGTACTTGAGTGATACATGTGAGCTGTGGTCTATATCAATAATTTGTTCCTCATTTTTCTTTGGCTGGGCAGTGTTCTGTCCTCTTCATGCACCCCAGCAGTTTGCTTAACTTTTCACCTATTGAAGGACATTTTAGTAGTTTCTAATTCTTGTCTATGTTAAATTAAATGGCTATCAGCACTTAGGTACAAGTTCTCGTGGGATCCTACATTTTTATATCTTTGGAATCAATATCCAAAATACAATTGCTACAGCCTGCATTAGGAGCCTGGTGAACATTGGACTACTAATCACAAGGTCAGCGGTTCAAACCTCCAGCGGCTCCATGGGAAAAAGATGAAGCTATCTGCTTCTGGAAAAATGTATACCTTTGGAGGTATTTTTTAAATACAATTGTATTGGGACATAATCCAGATATTTTACAATCCAACAGTTCAGTCATATGAAGAAGTGTTTGTATAATCATTACTAAAATCAATTTCAGAATTTTTTATTTTTGGCTTGTATTCCTTGTTATTAGCTCTCCAAACTTTGGAAATCATATATGAGGTCATTATGAATCGACATTGATTTAATGGCAGTGGACTGTGGCGTTTGGTTATAGTACGTTTCTTTGTTTAAGAACTTGCCAAACTGTTTTCCAGAGAGTCTGCCATTTTATTTTGTCACCCGCAATGGATAAGAGATCAACTTTTTCCACGTTCTTGTCAGCATTTAGTATTGCCATTTTTCTATTTTCGCTGTAGCCATTCAGATAAGCGAATTGCTAATGACAAAGTGAGACAGTCAAATCCACCAGTCGCTCCTTAGGAGAAAGATAGGGCGTCTGCTCCCCAAGGAGTTACAGCCTTGGAAACCTGAAGGAGGCTCGCCGGGAGTCACAAGTGACTTGATGGCAGTGAGGTGAGCTAGATGCTGAGTAATAGCTGATGGTGGTTTTAGTTGGCCTCTCCCTGGTTGCTAGTGGTATCTTTTCATGGGCTGATCTGCCCGCCACACACCCTGATGAGGAAGTTGTCCTCTGTAATACAGGACCGACGCGTCAGCCCATGACACACACATGTTCCCAGGGGTTTCATGCAAGTCTTCATAGCGGGTCACAGCAGGTTAGTAATTGACACCGTTTCTGTTCTCCGAAGCCCTGCCAGAGTCCTTGCCCCAGCAAGTTTCCGGGGCCTGATGCAGGAGGCTGGCTTATTGGTGGGACGCTGGAGAACAATATACATTCATAGAGTCAAGGTGGGCCACCTCCTGTGAGCGGGGACGAGCTAGGAGTTTCGATGCTGCTCATGGTGACCTGGCAGAACAGGGTCGAACTGCCTCTGGGGGGTTCTGAGACTGTAACTCTTTAGAGGAACAGAAAGCCTCGGCCATCTCCCACAGCAGACCAATGGACAACCACGACACCACCAGGGTTCTGTGCACATTCCCTGCTCAGGTCGAAACACCGCCTTATTCATCGCCTCTAAAAGTTTCAAAAATTCCCTGTCACTAAGTCGAAGCTGCCACACAATGACCCTGTCCGACCTGCCCCTGTGAATTTCCGAGACGGTCACTTGACAGGAGCACGAAGCCTCGTCTTGCTCCTGAGGAGCAGCCGGTGGTTTTGAACTGCTGCCCTTGAGGCTCCCAGCCCCAATGTCGAACAACTACTCAGGTTGAACTAGCACAAGCAACAGGTTTCGTTTCTGTGCGGCACATACGTGGTCCTTGCTTCGGAAAGCAGTGACTGGACCGTTTTGAATGGTTTGCAGGCCTGGTTTCAAGAGGTGAAACCCACATGAAATTGTTCACTGCATACAAGTGAGTCAGCACAAGGAAGCCCATGCTTACCTTGCTTCCTGGTATTCTGTCCTTGTCAGGGAGAGTAAACTTTGATTCTGGAGGAGAGTACCCTGGGTTTGACATTGACACAGATACCCGCCATATCTCAAAGCAGACTCTTTGATGTTAAAAACATATGAAGTTGTTCACCACAGATTAGTAAGTAAACAAAAATAAGCCTGTGCTTACCTTGCTTACTGGATAATCTGACAGATTGGCATACGACAAAAACATATCTTCTTCAGTGAAATAACATTTTTCTATCTTGTTTCTGTTTTCTACTTGGATCTGATCATTGGGCTTGTAAACAATTCGCTGGGGTCCAAATCCACTCGCCATCGTGGGGGAGAGATGAGACTGTCTGCTCCCAGTAAAGGTTTAGTCTCAGAAACCCTTTAGTGCAGTGGTTTTCAATGGTCCTAATGCCACGACCCTTTCATACAGTTCCTCATGTTGTGATGACCCCCCCCCCCCCACACACACCATAAAATTATTTTCACTGGGACTTCCTATCTCTAACGTTGCCACTGTTAGGAACTAGGCGGCCCCTGTGAAAGGATCAATGGGTTGGCAATGGAATTTAGGGTGCTTTTAGTAAGCAGCTGAGTCTGGGAAGCATGGCTTTATTATGTAACCTCTCCACGTAAGTACCTTCCTGATGACAATAAGCTTTTCTAAAAAAAAAAAAATTGTTGGTTTTGGTTTGTGTAGATATTATGTAAACTTAAACTGCCACACCTGTGCTAATATTAAAATAAAGTCCGTATGGGCTGCAGTCCAAGGGAATGAGAACGGGAGGTGTGTTTGTGAGCTGGGTTTGTGTACACGTCCTTCCCACGGGAGGGAGCAGCAGCTGTAACTGCCTCAGAAGGACAGTGTGTGTGTGTGTGTGTGTGTGTGTGTGTGTGTGTGTGTGTGTGAGAGAGAGAGAGAGAGAGAGAGATCACAAGTATTTTCTCTACTCCTGGTGAACCAGGATGCTTGGGCATGAACCTTCTAAATCTGCACACATAGACTAACTACGTATTGCCTTCAACCTTGAAAATCCGATTCCTGCCTTCTCTGAGGAAGGCTGAGACTTGAACCCTCCACTGCAGGAGAGCATCTATGGGGCACTGGCAGATACTCTTGTACTAGGAAATTCTGTTAAAGCTAGGATAGCTCTTCCAGCATGCTAAGCTGGGCTTCTGATGGAGCCCTGGTGACTTAGTGGGTTCCACCACTAGGTTGCTAATTGCAAGGTCCACAGTTTGAAACCACTAGCTCCTCCTCAGGAGAAAGCTCTTTGCTGCTATAAAGGGTTAGAGTCTTGGAAACCACAGGGCCAGTTCAACCCTGTCCTTGAGGGTGGCTGTGAGTCAGAATCCACTGGATGGCAGTAGGTGGAGTCTTGAAAGTTGGTCTACCAAGGATCCCTGGAATCTTCACGGGTCAAGAGAGCACCAGCCTGACTCCACCAGTTGTTCCATGGGAGAAAAACGAGACTCTCTGCTCCCACGTAGATGTACAGGCTCTGCCCTGTGGAGTCGCTCTGAAGTAGACTCAACTCAATGGCGATGAGTTTAGCCAGTCTTTCCAAAGTTATCCTTTGGTGAAATCATTAAGAAGCATTCATTTGTAGTCATCAATAGCAGTAACAATAATAACAACTCATATTTTTGGAACACCAGTTATGAGCAAAAGAGGCCTGGTATCACAATATTTAAGCAAATCCTGTGTGGCTAACCCAAAAAACCGGCAGTTTGAACCCACCAGCTATTCTGCAGGAAGGAGAAAGACGGGGCTGTCTGCTTCCATAAAGATTCCAGAACTCATTGGCATGGAATCGACACCAAGTCACAGAGACCCTGCAGGACAGGGTAGAACTGCCCCTCTGAGTGTCTGAGCCTTTAACTGGAGTAGATAGCCCCATCATTCTCTCAAGAAACTGGCTTGGGTTTGAACAGTTGACCATGTGAGTCGCAGCCCAAATGCATAACCATTGCACCCCCAGAGTACAGTCTAGGAACCACAATCCAGAAGTCCCTCCCTGTCCAGTGGGGTCGTTCGGAGCTGGCATGGGCTCAGTGCTGTCACACCCCACACTTAGTTCTAGAATCTTTCTGTACACAAGCGTCTTCCATCCTTCTGACAACCGAATAATCGATTGTTACATTTTTCATCTTATTGATAAGCAATCTTTGTTTTCCTTCTGACAACCCCCTTATTTTTGCCCTCTGGTGTCCCAAAGGTCAGTTATTATTTATTTTTTAAAGGTGTGAGCCTCATTAAAAAGAAGATCTAAGAATTTAGAGGTCTATTACCAGAGCCCTGAGTTGCCTCACTGACTGCCATTAGTGCCCAGTGTCCCCTGCCCACCCCACCACCCTCCCCTGAACCCGGCAAATGCATTTCTCATTGCTTCTCTGGTGGGTCTCGCAACCCCAGGTGCAAACTCCAAGCTGGCTGGACACAGAGAGAATGGTACTCTCAGGGGCACTGGAGTGGTCACTTGTTGCTAAAATGGATTTTTATCCTGCTACTCAGGAACATTTTATTATGGGGAGAAGGAGCCGTGCCCTTTAAGCATGGCCTACCCCCTGACCCCCCCACCCCAATGAGCTCATTCCAGTGAAAGCTCCTTGGTTCTCCACCTAAGGTCCTCCATCATCTTGGATGACTTTCTCCGTCCTCTGGGTAGCTGTGCTGTAATTGATGTTGGCGCGAGATGCTTAGCCTCTTTGTTCACAGTTCCCTGGTTGCTTCCTGGTTACCATTTTGACTGCAATCCCCAGAGTCAGCAGTTCCAAACCACTAACCACCTCCTGGAGAGAAAGATGAGACTTTATGCTTTCTAGTCCCTGAAACTGCTACACTTTTGGAAACTCACAGGGCCAGTCCTGTCCTACCCTGTCCTGTTCTGACAGGTTGCAAGGGGCATAGGGAGTTGTGCTTTGGTGTGCTATGTTATCTACCTGAGCTTCAGGCCGGACGGGATGGTTTCCTCTGTTCCCTCCTCTGATTCCAGATGTTAGGCCTTCCCCATGGCTCCTTGCCTGCAAGGGAAAGGGGGATGTGTGTGTGTGTGTGTGTGTGTGTGTGTGTGTGTGTAGTTTCTTCACTGATCTCTGGGTTCCCATAGAAAATAAATCATGGAGACATAGGCCAGGACACAGTCTGCCACAAAGCTGAGGTGTAAGGCTTTGTCTCTCGCAAAGATCCCTCCCTGAGGGGGGACAGGGAGATGAGCATGGGAGTGACTGCAGGATGACTGTCACTCGGCTACCCACAGCTTCATGAAACCCACGCCTGAGACTCAGCCAAGCAGTACTCTCCGCTCAGAGAATCCCAGGGGGAGGACCACAGCTTGAAATCCTCTGTCACAGCAGAGGGGGGGGGGGGGTTTGCTGGCTTCCTATGTGGCCAGGCTCTCAGTGGTCAGGGCTTGTTCCAAGGGGGTTCAATGCTCCCTCAATTCTGGGTGGTCGCCTACCTCCCCACAGGCAGCTGAGTAGAAGCCAGTGCCCACAGCAAGGTCCTTCACCTGAGTGGAAAGCATGAGCAGCGACGGAGTCTCTGTGGTCTCCTCCGGGCACCAGAGCTGCCCAGCTGCTGCGGCTCCTCTTCTGGTCGGCACGTGGCAGCAGGAGCAGATGGGGTTGAGCCACGGGGACAATGAGAACGAGGGTTCCCCACTTAGCAAGCGGTCAGGGCCCTGGAGGTAGATGGAGGAAGCCCAAACTCAGTCCAGTACAATGCACAGTTGTCTTCTTCCCTTACAGTTCTGGTGTCATGGTTGAGTTACATTCGGAGTTCTGGGTTGCAAGCCATCGAAGCAAACAAACTGCAGCTTGCTTAAGCAAAAAAGGAAAGCCCTGAAGTTCACTCCACCAAGGGTGTTGCAAGAATGTCAGGCAAGGCAGAAACTCATGGTGTCATGCCCACCCCACCCCCACCACAAAGGCCTCCTCCCACACATGACCTTCACATTGCTTAGGGAGGCTGTTATTGCTTTTTACCATAGATTTATATATGTGATAAATATAGTTGCTGGTGGTTCCGATATTCTACTTCCTAGATTATATGACTGCTTAGAAGTCCTGGGAGGGGGGGGGTTAGTGGGCTACGCATTGAGCTGTTTCCCACAAAGCTCATTGTTAGAACCCACAATCGCTTCTGGGGAGAAAGAGACTGTTGTCTGCTCCTGAAAACATTCCAAGTCTCAGAAACCCAAAGCGGCAGTGCTGCTCGGCCTGCAGGACTTGCTATGGGTCATGGTAGCATGGACTCGAGGGTAGTAAAGGGTTTGGGGGAATGACTAAATGGTTCTTATAAAATCTCCCTGTATTTCCCTGACAACTCTCTTAGCTACAATATTATTAGTCACTGAGAGAAAACTTAAAAAAAAATCTCTCTTCTTTATTCTCCCAAAGGGTTACTGGTTCCCACAAGCTAATGACTGCAACACTGTAGCAAAATCACCAGAACTTGGATGACTTCAGCAACACCAGACTGAAGATCTCACCTCCTTTGAGTCCCTGATGGTTCCCTGAGAGCCCTGCGGGTTTCCAAGACCGTCATGTTGACAGGAGTAGAAAGACCTGTCTTTCTCCCTTGGATCGAGTGGTGGTTTCGAACTGCCGATCATGAGGATCTCAGCCCAATGCATACCCACTGAACCACCGGCAACAACCAAAAAAATGTGTGTGTGTGTGTGTGTGTAACTGGTATAGAGGATACCTCTGAATTGGAAGCACTGTTATAACTGAGTTCAGGAAGTAAATTAGAACAGAGTTTTAGATTGTGGGCTTCGTGCTGCATGTCAGCTATGTTTACGTGTATCGATGCCGTTGTACTAACTTCAGGGATATTTTTTTTCTAATTGGGGGCTCATACAACTCTTATGACCATGACAACTCTTACATCCATCCATTGTGTCACACACATGTGTACATTTGTTATCATCATCCTTCTCAAAACATTTGCTTTCTACTTGAGCCCTTGGCATCAGCAACTCCTTCCCCCTTCCCTCTCCTGTCCTCCCTCCCTCACAAACCCTTGATAATTTATAAATTATTATTATTTTTGTCATGACTTACACTGTTCAATGTCTCCCTTCACCAACTTCTCTGTTGTCCACCCCCTAGGGAAGAGGTTATATGTAGATCCTTGCATTCGGTTCCCCCTTTTTACCCCATCTTCCCTCCACCCTCCTGGTATTGCCACTCTCACCACTGATCCTGAAGGGATCATCTGTCCTGGATTCCCTGTGTTTCCAATTCCTCCCTGTACAAGTGTTCATCCTCTGGTCTAGCCAGATATGTGAGGTAGAATTGGGATCATGTTAGTGGGGGAAAGAAAGCATTAAAGAACTACACCAAAGTTGTATGGTTCATCATTGTTACAGTGTACCCTGACTGGCTTGTCTCCTCCCTGAGACTCTTCTGTAAGGGGATGTCCAGTTGCCTACGGATAGGTGTTGGATCCCCAATCTGCACTCCTACTCCTTCACAATGATTCGATTTTTTTAGTTCTTTGATGCCTGATACCCGATCACTTCGATACCTCATGGTCACACAGGCTGTGTGCTTCTTCCATGTGGGGTTTGTGGCTTCTGAGCTAGATGGCCGCTTGTTTATCTTTGAGTCTTTAAGACTTCAGATGCTATGTCTTTTGATAGCCGGGCACTGTCAGCTTTCTTCACCAGATTTGCTTATGCACCTGCTTTGTCTTCAGTGATCATGTGGGGAAGGTGAGCATCATGGAATGTCAGTTTAATAGAACAGTGTTCTTGCACTGAGGGATACTTGAGTGGAGGCCCAATGTCCATCTGCTACCTTAATTCTAAGCTTATAA
Organism: Nesogale talazaci; assembly: GCA_004026705.1. Taxonomy (NCBI): domain Eukaryota; kingdom Metazoa; phylum Chordata; class Mammalia; order Afrosoricida; family Tenrecidae; genus Nesogale; species Nesogale talazaci. The sequence goes on from PVJH01025199.1 coordinate 22,535, forward strand.
ATATATGCACATATATCTACTTCCCCATCCTTGTGTATATATATTTACCTATGTACATGCCTTTATTTAGACCTCTATAAATATCCTTTGCCTGCTAGTTCTTTCCTCTATTACTTTTTACTTTCCTCTTATTCCACTGTTATGCACAGCCTTCTTTTGGGTTTCAGTAATTCCTCTCAGCTACATTGCCCTGGATTAAGTCCTGCTAGGTCTCTTACACCCTGCTCGCCATCGATTTTGGATTACTGCTATTCTCTTGTCCCTGGGTTTGTTAACACCACTTCCTTTTCCACACTTCCCCCTCTTCCATGTCCGGCCAGAACCCTTGGTCCCATTGTTTTCTCCTCCAGATTGTTTATCCAGCCTATCTTATCTAGATAGACCTGCAGAAATAATAACATGCGTAAAAACAAGACAGGGCAAAATAAAACAACAAAAAGAACAGAAAACAACAACAAAAACCCAATGACAAAAAAAGTAAAGCCTATAAATAGTCAAGGACTATTTGTTGACCTTTAGGAATGTTTTCCAGTTGAGTATGATGGCGTGTCATGCCCTTGTGCCACAGTCTATCTTTGGTACTCCCTCGGTACTTCCTTGCTCCGCTTTCCTTTCTATTCCGGTGCACACCTTTAGTGTTTTGCCTGGGTGTTGTGGAGTCAGATCAGACGCAGTTCCCGCACTGTGTCTCCAGTGTTGGCCCCTGTAGGGCTATGGGTCAGTGAGGGATGTCCTGTCTCAAAGTGGGGCAGGCCTTATGGTTCTCTCTGTGCATTGGCTGCTTTGAGCAGAGATATTGTCCTCAGGCCTTGGTGGGCCAGGATGCGCTCCACTCTCTCTCCTGCCCCCTTTATTTGTTTCTGTGTGCTCTGATCAGACATGTCCCTCTCTCTGAGCTGCAGCTTCTGTGCTGTCCTCTGAAGTACATTCTTCTGGGGACGAGTTAGCTGTCCATGTAGTTGGAATTGGGGCTGGCCCCTTAGGCAGAAATATTTTTTTATCCTTTCATATACTTATCATATATCTTCTTTGTTGGTCAAGAATCAACAATGATAATAGAAAACACTTTTTTTCAAGCTTAACATAAAATGATATCATGTTAAACTTGAAAGAAACATGGGAGGCTCCAATTTAGTCAAACCACTTCACTTTTTAGTTTACATTAATGATTAATTTTTAAGTGGATTTGAGACATCACTTTGATGTCTCAATATTATTTTCATAGTTTGTATAATTGAGATTCCTAAAGATTCCTGAGATTGCTTTAGAAGATCATGAATAACTTTAATCCTCTAAGTTTTTTTTAATTATTGGGGGCTCATACAACACTCATCACAATCTGTACATATATCCATTGTATGCAAAGCACATTTTTACATTTGTTGCCATCATCCTTCTCAAAACATTTTCTTTCTACTTAAGCCCCTGGTGTTAGCTCCTCCTGTTTCCTCTTCCTCCCCGCCCTCCCCTCCCTCATGAGCTCTTGATAGTTTATAAATTATTATCATTTTGTCATATTGCACACTGTCGGATGTCTCATCTCACCCACTTCCCTATTGTCTGAATCCCAGGGATGTGGTTATATGTAGATCTCTTTAATCGGTTCCCTCTTTTAACTCCACCTTCCTTCCACCCTCCAAATATTGCCCCTTTCACCACTGGTCCTAAAGGTATCATCTGTCCTGGATTCCCCATGTTTCCAGTTCCTATCTGTACCAGTGAGCATCCTCTGGTCTAACAGGTTTTGTAAGGTCGAATTCAGATCATGATAATGGGAGGGAGAAAGCAGATCCAGACAGATCTGGCTAGACCAGGGGATGTACATTGGAGTCAAAAACATGGAAATTTAGAATAGATAATCCCATGAGACTAGTGGGGAGTGGTGACACTGGGAGGGTGGGGAGGAATGGTGGAGTAGAAAGGGGGAACAAATTTCTCGGATCTACATGTGACCTCCTCTCTGGGGTGCAGATAAGGGGGGGTGCGGGGATGGGTGAAGTAACACATTAGATAGTGTAAGATATGAAGACGTAATAACAATTTGTAAATTACTAGAAGTTCATGGGGGAGGAGAAGAAGGAATGGGAAATATGGGGAGTTGGAATTAATAAAGTAAAGAACTAAAGGGGAGAGGGGAAGAGGAGCTTATGCTTGAGGGGTTCAAGTAGATAATGTAGATGAATGTGGCAACATGTGTACAAATATGCTTAATACAAATGATGTATTAAATATTGTAAGAGCCCCCAATAAAATCTATATTAAAAAAAGAACCAGAGGAAAGTTGCATATTTCATCATTGCAACCCTGTACCCTGACTGACTTGTCTCCTCCCCACGACCCTTCTTTAAGGGGATGTCACTTTGCCTGCAGATGGACTTTGGGTCCCCAATATATGCACCTCACCTCATTTACAATGACACAATTTTTAGTTCTTTGATGCCTGATACCCGACCCCTTGGACGTCTCATGGTCACACAGGCTGGTGTGCTTCTTCGATATGTGTTTTGCTGCTTCTCAGCTAGCTACATGGCTGTTTGTTTCTCTTCAAGCCTTTAAGACCCCAGATGCTCTATCTTTTGATAGCTGGGCACCATCAGTTTTCTGCACCACTTTTGCTTGTGCATCCATTTGGCTTCAGAGATTGTGCTGGGAAGGCGAGCATCATGGAATGCCAGTTTAATAGAACAAAGTGTTCTTGCATTAAGGAAGTACTTGAGTGGAGGGCCAATGTCCATCTGGTGCCTTAATGCTAACCCTATAAGTATATGCATGTAGAATTATTTCCCCATCATCATATATAAATATATTAATCTATGTTTATGACTGCATTTAGACCTCTGTAGATGCCCTTTTCCTCCCAGTTCCTTCCTCTATTTCCTTCTGCTTTCCTCTTATCCCACTATCAAGCACATCCCCCATTTGAATTTCAGTAATGTCCCTCTGTTATATTATTCTTGATCAATCCCTATCAGGCCTGTTATACCCATCTTGCCACTGATTTTGGATCACTTGTTCCCTTGTCCCTGGGATGGATTTTTTTAAATAATGAATTTCTGCTGAAATGTTGTAGGAAAATTATATAAATTGTCAATCACTCCAGAGTCGTCTTCTCTGACAGTATTTCTCCACCTTGCTAGTGACATCCCGGCACTTAATCCTGCTCCATGACATGGAGATTGGATGTCCCTGAACCTGCAAGACTTTGCCGAGTCAGCAGAGACGTTAAACCTAGTGTCCATGCTGGAGCAGAACCTCCTTCCACCACGACCTGACATCACTGCCTCCCCACGAGACTGTGCACCATGGACTGTCCCTCTGCCAGACTAAGGGAAGTGAAATGGTGAGTCCAGGAGAGCAAAAGCAAAGGCTCCCCCTTTCTGTGTTCTTTTCAGATTGCTAAAGCACTTTGAAGTCACCTGACAGGACTGACTTTGGAGAATGGGGTCTGGATAATCATACAGGGAGAAGGACTCCCTCATTGGTCTCATGGGCTGATGCTGATCTGTTGAAAGTCTTAATTTTTGAACAAGAAATTATCTGTTTTCATTTTACATGGATCACTTCAAATTAGATGCCCAGCTGTAGCCCCTGATTATGACAATAATTTTGAGAAGTAAACAGGAACTTTATCATATTTGGAATAACGGATAATGAAATCCAAGCTGAGGGAGATTAAGCAATGTTAGCAAGGCTACCGGGATTGCCCAAAGTTGGGTCAAGAACCAATGTCTCTGATGAAATGACTTTGGGTTCCATCCAATTTGGAGGTTTTGTCATTCTAAAACCCAACTTTGAGAAAGTGCCACAGCTAGTTCACTTTCCCTTGGTTAACCTGACCTACATTTAACAGATGAAGACAGCTGTGGTTTTCTGGGTGACTCTGGTTGTCCCCAGCCACCCAGTGAAGAGGTTATTCACTACCACCCTCCCTTGGTGGTGTCTCTTGCTGGCCCTCTCATTCTATTAGAAGCCACATCTTTGGAGGAACTCAATTTGGGTTAAGACAGGAACCTGTTGGAGGAAGTGCTTGAGAAACACCACTAGAAAACTCTGCTCTCTTGGGTCTAGATACTGTCTCCTGGATGTCCTGGGATAAACAGACCCTTCTCATGTGTCTCCTTCCCCCATCTGTCATTTTGCTGTGGTGGGCATGTTGCTAGGATGCTAGAAGCTATGCCACTGGCATTTTAACAACCAGCAGGGCCGTGCATGGTGGACAATGGAGCTTCCAGGCTGAGACAGATAAGGTAAGCTAGTTTGTAAAAATTAGGACCGTAGCAGATAATTGCTGGAAGACAAGCGTCCCCTGTTGGAAGGCACTCAACCTGTGACACAATCACCACCACCACAGACTCCAATCCCCCAAGGGTCATGAAGAGGACCTAGGACTGTGCCACCTTTGCTGTACATGGCACCAGGAGTGGGGAGCGGCTGGATGACAAATAACAACAAAGTCTGCCTCGTTTGGAGGCTCATGGGCTCCCTCTTCGACTCTGGCTCTCTCCTGGCTTTGCCAGGGCTCTCCAACCAGGTCCCATGTGCTGTTCCCCTCTCCTCTATTTTTCCACACCATTCCTAATTTCCTAATGAGCACCCACACAGCCCTCCTCAGGGTCTCTCTCAGTCCGACTCCCCGTCAGTGAGGGGAGTGCTGTGTGTTGGCGTAAATACATGCCTAATACATGGGGGTCTCAAAATATTCATGTCCTAAAGCAATGGTTGAACGGGGAAAATAACGCCACTCACACCTGTGAGTGTGTATGGTATATTTCTCACAATGCTTAGCCAGTGCTTTTGGCATGGGATGGGAGGTGGGGGGAGGTGATAGGAAGAGGCCTGCAGAATGAAGAGTTGCCCCTTTCCCTGCTCTCCTGCTGTCAATCAGGAAAAGGGAAGCATAAGAGAAGCAGAGTTCTGGGACCATTGAGGGAGTTCCTGGGTCCAGTTCCAAAGATGGCTGCAGAACCATCGTTTGCCATCAAAGAGTGAGCTGTGAGGGGACTGATGGCTGCTATTTACACCTGAGGGATTAAGAAGTGCTCTGCATTTCTCTAAGGGCCTCTCATTTTCTTCACGTTGAATTAGCCTTTTACGCCAAGTCAGACAAGCCTTCCATCCACTCATGAGCCTGACCAAGTCATTCCCAATGGGATGCTCTGTCTACAAACTCCTTGTTGGCAGACCCTGCCAAGTAGGTTCCGATGCCTGGTAAACCTACAGAAGACAGACTGAAACAGCACCGTTCTAACACTATGCTCACAACTGTTGTCTGGTCAAGCCCATTGTTGCAGTCCTCCCTTTCTCTGACCCTTCTCTTCACTGACTATGATATCGGTTTCCAAGACCGGACCCTTCCTGCTCATATGCCCAAAGGAAGCGAGACAAATTCCACCATCCTCACTTCTAAGTACTCTCTGGTTACACTTCGTGCAAGTTCAATTTGTTTGTTCTTCTGGAATTCATGGACCTGTCAGTATTAGCAAGACACATAAAGCTACTTTTCCAGATGCACCTCTCGCCACTTCCTGGCCCACACACTACAGAACTCCCACACAGTTTGAGGATTTCTGCTGCTTCCTATCTCCATGGTATTGCTCAGGCCAATCCGTCTAGAATACGCTTCTTACCTCTTTCTCCTAGACTCAGCTCAATGATGAAATCTTCCTCCCTATTAGCGACCCCCCTCCCCCAAGACTAAGGCCCCTTCTCTGTGCCCCCATAACACTTACATAATGATCCTGGGTATTAAATTGCCTGCAGGTGTGTCTGGCTTGCCTACGAGACTAGAAAACCCTCTGATTCAGGGGTTCTTATGATTCGACTTTGTGTTCCACAGACCCTAGCTGTGGCTGGCCCATGGTCAGACCAAACCAAACTAGTGACCATCAAGCTGACAGTCGATTCTGACTCCATTGACACCGTGTGTGTCAGGGAAGAACTTTGCTCCACAGGGCTTTCAATTCCAGTTACCAGGCCAGTCTTCTGAGGCTGCCTCTGAGTGGATTTGAACTGCCAACATTTTTGTTAGGAGACAGGCACTTAACCATCCACTCCATCCAGCAACTCTGGGAACACAGTCAATCCTTGAGGGGGAGGGGAGGTGAACTCATTTGGCCCTCATTCTGAATCAAATGATCGTTTTTCTGATTCATCTTGTAATTAATGTCATGTCTGACTATATTCAAGAGCCCTGATGAGATTGTGGATTACCTTACAGGCTTTTCTCCTCAGTGTCAGGAGTTCAAGCACCATCAGACCTTCGGCTGCGGCTGGAGAAGGATGAGAAGGCCGGCGCTCCCATACAGATTGACATCCTCAGAAACCCAGGGAGCAGTTCTCCCCGTCCTTCCACAGTTTCCTGAACTCTCCTGGGTGGCTGTGACTTTGCTGGAGTTTCTTTTCTTTTCTTTTTTACTTCCATTCAGGATAGCCAGTAATTGATATACTGAATATGACCATTTGTGTGCTACTTATAGAAAAAGTGAACTTCTTACAAAAATACTTTTTTTAAGATGGCTTAAATGATTTCATTAGAAAATGGAGGCGGAAGAGGAAGAAGAAGAAGGAGGAGGAGGAAGAGGAGGAGGACACAGAAGTTTCATCGTAAGTTTAGAGAAACCAAAGCAATTTTTATGCACACGTGGCTTTTTATTTTATCTTGACCCCAGTGCTGCTTCCCCCTCTGGGCTGGACGGAAGCATGTACATAGGTTTAAGAGGCAAGAGATAAAACTCACAACAAGGAATCCAGGAACAGGAATGGGACTAGTGATACCAAAAGGGTGGGGGGAGAGGGAAGAAAAGAGGGGGAAGGGTGAACCGATTGCCATGAATGTCACATAACCACACCCCCCAATCCAGGGGGAAGAACAGCAGAAGCCAGAGGGGAAGGAAGGCAGCGGTTGGTGTGAGATATGAAAGCAATAACCATCTATAATCTCTCAGGGGGCCATAAGGGATGGAGGGAGGGGGCAAAGGAGGAGCTGATCAATCCCAAAAAAGTAAATGTCTAGAAAAAATGATGGAATATGCGTACTAACATGTCTGGTACAATTGATGTATGGATTGTGAGAGCCCCCAGTAAAATGATTTTTTTTTAAAAAGGCTTTTGTTTTCATAAGGTTATTCTAACTCCCCTTGTCAGCACTGTGGGAAGTGAAAGGACAGGTCTTCTCAGCGGTGAGACGCCGCAGTCCGTGGTGGTTATGAAGGGACGGAGACGGACTCCAGGCCCAGTGAGCCCTTCTTCTTGCGCCTGGCCTCAAGAAGGAAGAGACTCATCCCTGGGGCCTCTGGGCACGGGTGTCCAATCCGCAGATAGCAAGTGTGTTCCCTTTGCTCTTTATCACGCCTCAGAATGCTCTGGTCTTCACGGGTCCTGCCTCAGCAGAGATGTCAGGAAGAGGATGAGAAGAGGTGGAGAAACGTGTACTTTAGCCATGATTCTTTGACCACCACATTTAAAAATAAATGTCAAGGGTTAGTGATTTCTTTTATCTTCCTTAGCGTGGGCCCGTTTTCTGATCTGGCTGTGGGTGGGCGTGGTTCTTCAGACTGTGAGCATCGAGGAGCCCTGTTGCATCGCGGGTATGCACTGGGCTACTAACCACAAGGTCAGTAATTCAAAACCACCAGCCTCTCCTTTGGAGAAAGATGAGGCTTTCCACTCCCATAAAGAGTTTCAGGTCCATAGAAACAGTTAGCTCTACTCTGACTTACAGGGTCACTCTGAGTCAGGATGGACTCGATGGCAGTGAGTTTGATTTCGTTGTTCCTGTTGTTTATATAGAGCATTGGCACTTGCGATGAACAGATTTCTTCTTTAGAAAATAATAGAAATTTATTTATAAGAACATATAATGTCATTTATGTATAAAATAATTTTTAAAGAAAACAGCTCTAATAGAATGCCACAAATTCAATTATTTGAAAACAATTGGGGATTTCAAAAAGTTCATGGAAAGATTCCACTGTCTTTTTGTTCCACCCCACCCCCTGACTATCTTTTAACTTCATTTCCCAAACTTTTTTTTAATGCATTTTACTGGGGGCTCATACAAATCTGATCACAATCCATACATCCATCCATTGTGTCAGCACTTTTTTACATTTTTTTTGGGGGGGGGCATCACTGCTCTCTGGTGGTGGGAGTAGGAGGCCCAGCCCCACTGCTGGAATTGAACCTCCGTCCCAGTGGGCCGCAGTCCCGTGCACAACCACTACGCCACCGGGGCTCAGCCTGCACTTCATTGTTTTCAAAATATTTTCTTTCTAGTTGCGTTCTCTTTTTTTTTTTTTTACCTCCTTCCCCCCAGAACCCTTGATCATTTATATACCATTATTGTTTTTCCATGTCTTACACTGGCCGGTCTCCCTTCACCCATTTTTCTGTTGTCCATTCCCCAGGAAGGAGGTTTTCTGTAGATCATTGTGATGGGTTCCCCCGCCTTCCCTTACTCTCCTGGTATTTCTACTCTCTTTATTGATCCTGAGAGGTTTATCTGTCTTGGATTCCATGTGTTTTCAGTTCCTAGCTGTACTAGTGTACATCCTTCAGTCTAGCCTGATTTATAAGGTAGAATTGGGATCATAATAGTGGAGGGGGAGGAAGCATTAAACAACTAGAGGAAAGTTGTATGTTTCATCGGTGCTGTACTGCACCCTGACTGGCTCATCTCTTCCCCATGACCCTTGTGTAAGGGGATGTCCAGTTGCCTACAGATGGGCTTATGGGTCTCCACTGCATACTCCCCCTCATTCACAGAGATATGATTTTTTGTTCTTTGATGCCTGATCCCTGATCCTATTGACACCTCAAGATCATACAAGTTGGTGCACTTCTTCCATGTGCACTCTGTTGCTTCTTAGCTAGATGGCCATTTATTTATCTTCAAGTCTTTAAGATCCCAGACACTGTATCTTTTAATAGCCAGGCACCATCAGTTTTCTTCACTACATTTGCTTATGCACCTGTTTTGTCTTCAATTATTGTCTCAGGAAGGTGAGCATCAAGAATGCTATGTTAATAGAACAAAGTATGAACAAGTTTCTTATAGCATTAAGTGAAAGACTTTTGTTTTAAAAGTCTAAATACACCCATTTATCCAGCCTGGGAGATTACAGTTGTTTATACTCAAGTGTAAAAAAATGATTTACCCTCAAAAGCACATATTCCCCTTTCATATCTTTCATTGGTTATCTAAGACTTTTCAATATTGGCCTTCCATCAAACTCCACACCTGGAATATAGTGATTGCATCTAGTCAGTCACAGTGCATAAGTTGGCCAACAGATCTCTTCTATTTTATGAGCATTCTTCAAGAAGAGATTTTTTTCCCCTTCATAATAAACTCTTTGTTTTTTTTTT
>PVJH01025200.1:0-31882 GCA_004026705.1 Nesogale talazaci
ACCCGTGAGCAGAGAGGGGCCAACTGTAGGCATTACCCGGACAGAGGGTAGGAAGGAAGGGGTCCTGCAGAGAACTTGCTTGTGCAGATACCTGGACCCCCAAGGAGCAGGCCCATTCTGGGAAAGGAGAAGCTGGTGGTGTTCGAACCAGGTACCAAGGGAGAGTGCATGTAGGACAATGCCAGAGAAGGGGCAGGGCAGGATTAGGGCAAGAGTGGGAGGTCTTCCTTGATTGAGAAGTAGGGAACACAGAGGGTTTAAGAAGGGGGTGTGGCTATTTCAATTAGGATGCACCCTGCAGAGTCAAGCAGGCACCCAGGGGAACTGGCTCTGTGGGCCCAGAGGCTCCTGAGCAGCTGTGTGGCATTGGTCACCCTCCAGTGCCCTGAATCTCCCTGCCCCAGAGGGGATGTCGGATCCCCCCACCCCGCAGTACTTGACGCCTTCATCCAGATGAGCAGTAAATACAAACATCCGTCTCCAAGGACCCCCCGGGCTGGTGAGCTAGGCATTGCCAGATCCGCAGCTACTGCACAGGAGAAAGTTGAGGCTTTCTAGAACTCCCACAGAGAGTGACAGTCTCAGAAACCCACGGGGCTGTGCTGCCCGGTCCCAGAAGGCCGCTCTGAGTTGGAATGGCCCCCGAAGGCAGTGAGTTTCAGGGATGGGGTGGTGAATGCATGCCTCCGGCTGCCAGCGGAAGGGTTAGATGCAGGAGTCCACCCAGCAGGGCCCTGGCAGAAAGGTCTGGGATCAACTTCCAAAAGCTCAACCTCTGAAGACCCCAGTGGAGCCCAGTTCTCCGCTGACACATGTGCGGTGATGTGAGTCAGCAGTGCCTCCACAGCACCGGGCTTTGTTGCTGTTGTTTGTTGTTTATGGCACACTCACCTGTGCCAGCACAAAGCCTTCCTTAAGAACCCCAGAGGGGGTTGTCCTTGAACCCAGGCTCCCATAGGCCTCCGAGCAGTTCCTGGTGTCTCCTGTTTCTACCTGAGCTCCTGTCGTGCTCTGGCCCCACCCCCCACCGCCACGGGCCTCACCCATGCGTGCAGAGCTTACCGTGTGTTGGGAGGAGAGGGAAAGCAAGCTCTCCAGGTGAGTGTGCGCTTCTCCTCTCGGGCTGACATGGCTCCCGTGAAGTGGGAGAAGGTAAAGTCACATGGGGGTGATTTCTCGAGCCGCTGAGCCCCCTGCACCTGAGCAGACATCCTGGCCCCTGCGCTCGCAGCTCACCGCTTGGGGCCTTGCTGTCCTCACCACCCTCGTGGGTCTCCTCCCCAGGCCCAAAGGGTCAACCGAGATTGTCCTCATCTCGGAGGCTCCGTGATGCCCTCCGTTGTCCTTGTCATTGTCCTCGTCCTGCAAGGTCACCGCACAGCAAGCCCGTCCCGCAGGCTGTCTTCCAGTACACTTGACCTCGGGCCTCCGTCTCAATCCCTGCAGTGGCGATGGGAGTCTGCTGCTCTTGTCAGAGGCTTCTGCTTTGCTGAGTCATCCTAGAAAGCAAATGAGAGGGAGAGAGAGAGCGAGAATGAGAGAGGAGAGATGGGAGAGAAGAGGGAGGGGAGGAGAGGAACGCCCAGGGCCAGGAGGCTGAGCCACCGCTGAGGTTAGATTCAGTCCAAGCTGGTCTCGGGGTTCATTAGGCTCCAGCCAGGAGAGCTGCTCTGTGGCCTGGCGCCTCCACGCCTACCCCACCCCTCCAGCACGCACCTCCATGCTGCCTGTCAGACACGGTGCCCCTGCCCCACCTCCAGCCTGTCTGGAACCCCCAAGCCACCCCCAGCCTCCCCGCGCCACTGAGAGAGTCAGGAGTGCAAAGCATGCTTGCATGGCCCACCCAAGTAGGAGCTGCATGGACTAGTGGTGAGAGTAGAGCCATGGGGGTAGAGACCTAGGTTCAGGTCCTAGGTCAACTACTTGTTCACAGTGTGACCTGGGATCTGTAACTTAACGTCTCTGTACTTCTGCGATCTCAACGGTGAGTTTCTACCACCCACAGTTATTGTGAGGGCCTGGAGCTATGTCCTGGTGGCATAGTGGATTACACATTGGGACGCTGATCACAAGGTCAGCAGTTCAAACCCACCAGCCACGTGATGGGAGAAAGATGGGACTTTCTGCTCCCATAAATAGGTACAGCCTGGAAAACCAACCAGGCAGTTCTGCTTTCCCCTGTGGAGGTGTGTGTGTGTGTGTGTGTGTGTGTGTGTGTGTGTGTGTGTCAGAGTCCGCTCAGTTAGGGGCTGCTTTAGTCAACAAGTATTTCCTGGGTACCCACGATAGGCCAGCTTTGTACACAGCCTTAGAGGGATCCAACAGGCAATGCTGGACAGGAGCCCTTGTGTCATGGACCCCAGTCGAAGAGAGAAAAGGGCAGCCTTAACTACTCACACAAATACATACTAAATGACAAAAGCAGTAGGTTGCTTGGGAGGAAGAACTGTTTGCAGGCCGACTTAGCTGGAAGACCCAGAGGGGATGTTTCTGCGGAAGGGATGACATGGGCCCTGTCTCTTGCCCCAGAGTCACCTGCACCTCTCTTTCAGGTACCTGGAAGGAAACCACTTGGCGGCCGTGCCCAGGGAGCTGTCCGCGCTCCGACACCTGACGCTGATGTAAGGAGCGGGACATGGGTGGGACGGTTCTGGAAATGGCCGTGGCCAGCCAGACTAGTGCTAGGGCAGCAGGGGGTGGAGGGAGGAATGCCCATTGCCACACTGACTCCCCAGGTGGAGCAGACAGAGGAACGACCCCACCCAAAAATGGCAGCATTCCAAAATGCCCAGAAGCCTAGTAGTGCTGCCCCATTCTGCGTATCACCTTCCATCTTGGCTTTGAAGGAGGTGGGCCAGCCTCTGAGCTCCTGAGCCCCAAACTGAATTCCTGTGGCTGCATGGTCTGGGAAGGTGTGAGCTGCCCAACCGCACAGGTGGATATTTCTTTGCCCTCCCCTGCTGGTTCTTCAGTGAGGAGTCCTGGTGGTGAGGGGTCACACGTTGTGCTGCTAGCTGCTAGCCCGGCAATTCAAAACCACCCGGTGCTCCCTGGGAGAAAGAAGAGCCTCCCCACTCCTGTGAAGAGTGAGAGTCTTGCAAACCCACAGGAGCTGTCCTCTCGTCTGCTAGGAGTTCACATCGACTCCAGAGCAGTGAGCTTGTTGGTCCCCCGAGAGCACTCTGACTAGATGGTTCAACTGAGACTCCTTCTTTCTGGAGCTGCTACCATCCTCAAGTCTGCCCAGGAAAGCCTGCATTGGAGGAGCCAGGCTGCTGGGAAAGGGTGTGGCCAAGAAGCCTCACTGCTAGACCACTGCCTGGCCAAGGTGGGACCCATGGGATGCAAAATAAATCCTCAGCAAATGGTTATGGAAAGACGTTCCTGACAGGGAACCTGCTCACTAAAGAAAAATACTGATGCTCAGGTCTCCTCCAAGTCAATTAATGCTGAACATTGGAGGGTGACAGGAGCTAGCCATCAGGTCAGCAGTTCAAACCCACCAGCTATGCCAAGGAAGAAAAGTGAGGCTTTCTGCTCCCATAAAAATGTACAGCCTGGAGAACCAACCAGCGCAGTTGTGTTCCACCCTCTAGAGTTTTGTGTCAGAATCAACTTGAAAGCAATGGGTTGGTTCTTTTCTGAGAGGGAGCTCAGACTATTATCAAGTTCCTCAAGTAATTCTATTGTGCCTTTCAGTTAAAAGCCATTGTCCTGAATATTTATTTCTGAAAGGAAGCTAGAGGAAATAGTTGGCAGAAGACTGCACCCTGGGCAACCCCAGTTCCCCTAACAGGAAAACTAGTAAGTTAGTGAAGCCAAAAGAGAGGCAGGGTAGAGGGACAGTGCATGGGAGGTTGATTAGAGGAAAGGGGTATTAAAATAAGGAGTATTCTCTCAATGGTCTCTTTTGCAGGTAGAATAAAGAGATGATTTAACATATAAGTGAATGATTGAGTAACTGAATGGAAGGATAAATGAATAAACAGTTGCTTGAATGACTGATTGATAAGTACTCATTAGAAAATGAAATGAATAGTTGTATGAATGAGTGGATGGGAAGATAAGTGGATGCAAAGGTGTGTAGATGAGTGGGTAAATCGGGGGACAGATGGATGGGTGGATGAGTAGTTGGATGGAAAATGGATTGATGGATGGGTGGATGGATGGATAGATGGTGGGTAGATGGATGAATGATTGGATGAGTGGATGGAGGGATGGATGATGGATGCATGGGTGGATGACAAACGTGTGCTACTTGAGCATGACCCCTTCGAATGAAACTGAAAATAAATTCAAGAACTTCCATTCTGCTCTTCCTAGTGACCTGAGCAACAACAGTATCGGCGTGCTGACCAATTACACCTTCAGTAACATGTCGCATCTCTCCACTCTGTGAGTACAATGAGGGACCGCGAGACGCATGGCCATGAGACCGACAGTAATGACAGGGCCTGTCCTCTCCCGTAGCCCCCTCAGGCCGGGGTTCTCTGCTCTAGTGATCTTAATTAGCAGAGGGAAAATCGAGCCAGCTGGGACTCTACTGTCTGCACAGTCAGACAAGGGTTGCAGCCTAATTAGTCCTGAAGAAAGCTCTCAATGGAATGCCCTCTGTCATTTGAGAGTTGTCCTTCCCAGGGGAGGCTTTCCCTGAGTGATTCTATTTCACCCAGACCCATTTCTTTCTGAATGGTTCACACGGTTTAACAATAAAGGGAGGTGGTGGAGAAGCCTGTTCGAAGGCAGGCCTGCTGGGGAAAGGCCCCCAGGGGGCTTGGATCCCCACCCTTGATGAACAGGGTATTGTTAAAATGGGGCTGATGACAAGTCTCTTTCCCCACAGGATCCTGAGCTACAACAGACTGAGGTGCATCCCCTTGCACGCCTTCAACGGGCTGCGCTCTCTCCGTGTGCTGTGAGTCATCCAGAGGCCTGGGGCCCTGCTTAGGCTTGATTGGGTAGCAGCAGGACGCCAAGTGAAAACTTCCCAGGCTGCTAGCTTCCAAGCCCCGCCCCTCCACAGCCCCACGCCCTCACATTTCCCTACCCAGCACCCTTTGTGCTCAAAGGGGTAGAAGGACTTAGAGTGAGAGGCGACCAGGCCTGGTATCCAGCCCACTGCCACTTGTTGACCCTTGACCAGATTGCTTCACCAGGCCCACCCCGCCCCGGTCCTGGGAACGGGCTCCAAAAAGCCTCCTTTGGGAGATTTAGGACGCATTGTCACACTCCACACGCTGGGAGCCAGTCCAAGTATGGCACAGAGCAGCTCTTTGGATGATCACGATGTGTGCGCCTGGCCCCTGGCTGCAAGGGGTGAGCTGGTGCTGTGAGCCACTGCAGGGAAACAGAGGGCACACTGCAGACCCTCAGGCCCACAGGCAGTGCCCAGTCATCCAGCACTTGGTTCAGGCAGTGCCCCCTACCAGCGTCTGAATCATTTGGCAATACCTAATCATCAGGAAGTTTCTCATTTTTAAAAACGTAATTCATACATTCTTTTAGACACTGGAGAGGCCTGGCTATGCCAGGAACCCCTGCACATTTATGCATGGCAGCCATGGGAGTGGGGGAAGAGGGGGGGTGACCATGGGGGTGGGGCCATGGGGGACTGTTGAGTTTCTTCAAACAAGGTCCACAATCTGCAGCCCACACGTAGTCTTCCTCTTGTCCTTTCCTGCCTGGCCTTAGAGGGTGGCTGCCAAGGTGGATGAGCTCCAAGGAAAGGTTAGGAAGCCCTGGAGGACCCCTGCTTTCCAGGCTTGACTCTGCCACTTCCCAGCTGTGGCAGTCTTCCCCTCCACAACATCAGATGATCGTGGCAATTGCCCTCACCAAGTCTTGTGAAGACTCACTGCAGGACTCTACATAAAGCTCTTGGCACTTATGCTGGTAAACACTCAAATTACAGATTCGCTTGCATAGGAACACTTAATATGGTGGGGGAAAGGGGAAATATCCATGATACCCCAGACCATCTAAAGATAGCGCACCTGATGCAGACTCCAGCAGCATTCTTCAAGGAGATAGAAAAGCTAGTTGCCATTTTATCAGAAAAGCGACGTCCCAGGAAGCAAAGCCTTTCTGAAGAAAAGGTACAAGGTAGGGAAGATTCACACTCCCCAGTCTCAGGATCTACGACACAGCAGGGACAGACCCACACCCGCGGAAGCAGAAGTGAGAACCCAGAAGTGAATCCATCCAGGTATGAAGGCTGATCTTTGTTTAAATGGGAAAGGAAAGTCTCTTTCATAAATGCTGTTGGCAGTACTGGGTATCTATTTCCAGAAAAATTAAACAGGATCCATACCTCACACCGTGCACAAAAGCTAACTCAAAATGGATCAAAGACCTACATATTGGGCTGAGCCCCGGTGACATAGTGGTTGTGCGCAGGACTGTGGCCCACTGGGACAGAGGTTCAATTCCAGCAGTGGGGCTGGGCCTCCTACTCCCACCACCGGAGAACAGTGATGCCCCCCCCCCAAAAAAAAGACCTACATATTAACCCTAACACTATTAAGTTGATGCAAGAAGAAGAACTAGGGGGGCAGTGCTAAGGTGTTCACATACAGCATAATTAACCTACCAAACATAACTAAAAATGTACCGACAGAAGAAGGGAAATTCGGTGACCAAACATAGAACAGCTGGGCTTGTCAGAAGACTTCACCGAAAGAGTGAAAGGAACACAACTGGGAAGGATTTTGGCTCCGACATCGCCGGCGAGCGTCCGATCTCTAAAATCTATCAACGATGTCCACACCTCCGCAACAAAAAGACAAATCATCCCATTTAGAAATGGGCCAAGGGACTGAACCAATACTTCCTCAGAGAAAGCCAGCGGGCCAGCAGCGAGCACACAAAATGGTGCGCATGCCAAAGAGGCATCAGAAAGATGCAAACGAGTAGAAAGCAAATGTTCTGAGAATGATGGTGGTAATGAATGTGCCGATGTGCTTGCCACATGGGTGAATGGATGGATTAGGATAAGAGTTGTATGAGCCCCCAATTTTTTAAAAAAAGAGAAAATTGATACTAATAAAAGTTTAAAACTAAAAAAGAAAGATGCAAATGAAAGCTAGAATGAGTGACTACGCCATCCCAGCAAGAATGGCACTGGTTTGAATCTTAATAAGGTGACATAGTGGTTGTGCGCGGGACTATGGCCCACTGAACTGGCGATTCAAATCCAGCAGCTGCTCTCCAGGAGCAAGGTGGACCACTTACTCCCACCAGAGGGCAGTGATGACCCCCCCAAAAAAAACAAAAGAAAAGAAAACAACAAGCAAACAAACAGAACAATACACCCTGGCGATGCTGTGGGGATATGGGGGTTCTTAGGTACAGCAGATGGTGTTGCAAATGCCCCACCTATGCTGGGAAACAGAGGGATGCTTTCTTAAAAAGCTGCAAAAGACAACACCATTTGGTTCCAAAGCCCCACTTTTGGTTACATGCACGAGATAAATCAAAGCAGGAAGGTGAATAAACACATGCACACCCATGCTTGTCACGGGATTAGTCACAGTGGCAACAAGATGAATACAGCCTGGTGCCCACCAACAGATGACTGGATAAAGAAACTGTGTCACATCTATGCAATAGGATGTCAGAGAGGGGCAAAGAACAATGGTGAGTTTGCAAACAGTGCACCATGTGCAGGAATCTGAAGGACATCGTGCTGAGTGAAATAACGCAAACACACAATTGCATGAAACCTATGTTATTAACAGTCCAGAATAGGTTTGCACACAGAAGAAACATTCTTTGCATGGTTCTTTGGGAGAGGAGAGGGAGACTCACAAACTCGACAGGAGGTGAGTGATGAGTCAGGGCAACCCTCTAGGACAGGGTTGAGCTCCCCCATGGGCTTCTGAGACTGGACTCTCCTCAGAAGTAGAAAGTTTTCTCTTTCTCCCTGTAGTTTGCAGCCCAGCGTGGAATCCACTACAACTCCTGGCCTCCTCCATTTGAGCAAAGGGAAAGGCAGTTTACACCATGGGAGAAATCAGCACAGCACGACTGAGGCAAAGGAAGATGATGAGAGGAACAGAAGAATGAAGGACCACTGTTTATGATTGCCTCACTGTCAGTCGGAATCCACTCAGGAGCAACCAGTATCCATTTTGCATGGAATCACGATCCATAGGCATGGAAGTAGCAGTCAGGAAATCAAATGATACCGTGCACAGGGAAAACCTGCTGCAAAAGATCTCATTAAAGTGTTAAAAACAAAGGTGTCACTTTGAGGACTCTGGTACTTCCAATCGCCTCATATGCATATGAAAGCTTGCCACTGAAGAAGGAAGACCTAAGACAATGGTGGCCTTTGCATGATGGCAAAGGTGTTGGCAAAGATCTTGAAACATACCATGGACTGCAACAAGAAAAGGAAGAAATCGGAGTTGGAAAGAATACAGCCAGAATCCTCATCAGAAGTGCAGATGGCAAGACTTCGTGTCACGGACTTTGGACATGTTGCCAGGGGCTATCATCCCCTGGAGAAGGACATCATGCTTGGTGTACTAGAGGGTCAAAAGAAGGGGAAAAAAACAAAAACAGGAAGGCCCTTAACCAGATGCATGAATGCATTGACTGCAGCAATGGTCTCAAACATGGTGCTGGTAGATAGGTCAGGACAGCAATGCTGTGTCCATGGTCATAGGGTGGATGTGAGTAAAAACCAGTTAAAATAGCACCCAAAAACAGCAGCACAACAAATGCTGGAGATACACAATCCTACAACAGTTATGATAACAACTGTTTGTAATTTAGGCTCTCTGTTCCTGAAATTATGCATCACTGTCTTAAGAAGCAACTATTGGTCTCTTAACACGTCAAACAAGGGAGAATGAAGAAAACTGAAGATTCGAGGAAGCAGTCAGCCCAGAGGGCTACTGAACCACATGAACTGTGGTCTTCTCTAACCTGAGACCAGAAGAACTAGATGGTGCCCACTAGTTGACTGTCACTACCAACCTACCAACTGCTTTGAACAGGATTACCATGGAAAGTGATGGTAAAATTGTGTAGAACAAAATTTAAAGACAAAATTACTTACTATATTAAAAGAGCCTAGCTGAACCCTCATAACTGTTGCCAATACAACTTGAAAGGAAAGACACTCTCTGGGGTCACTTTTCAGTCAAATAGTAGGTAGGAAGCACACCAGTCTGTGTGATCACGAGGTGCCAAGGAGATCAAGTATCAAGTATCAAAGAACAAAAAAATCATATTATTGTGGGCTCACCTTCCCGACATGATCACTGAAGACAAAGCAGGTGTATAAGCAAATGTGGTGAAGAAAGCTAATGGTGACCGGCTATCAAAAGATATAGTGTCTGGGGTCTTAAAGACTTGAAGGTAAACAAGCAGCCATCTAGCTCAGAAGCAACAAAACCTAGAGGGAAAATGCACACCAGTCTGTGTGACCACGAGGTGTCGAAGGAATCAGGTATCAGGCATCAAAAAACTAAAAACCATATCATTGTGAATGTGGGGGAGACAGACAGGGAAGTCAGGTGCAAGGAAACCAGGAATCAAGGGAAGAGCAACAGGCATGCTGACCCATTGCAGGGATTTCAGCCAATATTAGAGACCAATTGAGTTTGAATTCTTGATTAGAAAGTGACTTTGCTATGTGAACCTTTCCATAAAGCACACAGAAACCTTACTATTTATGTATATATTCATCTGTTATGCTATTCAAGGAGTCCCTGGGTAATACAGTTAATGTACTGGCTGTTCCCCAAAATGTTGACAGTGTTAAACCTACCCAGAGGGGCCTTGGAACAAAGATCTGGTTAGCTGCTTTGGAAAACTCAGCCACTAATCACTATGCTGCCCTGATAGCAGATATGGAATCCCCACCAGTTGGAATCAGTTCAGCAGCAAAGTTGTTACTATTCCCACATCCTGGCTCACAAAGAGCAGGAATGGCACTCAACCACCCTGACTCCCACCCAGGGCCCAACCGCCCCCTGATTTTAATTCCTTCACTTCTTGAGCACATGTTGTTAGTCAAGACAAAAAAATCTTTGATTGTTGTTCAAATGAGAAGAGAGAAGCCAGACCCTCCACTCTCCCTCTAACCGTTCCGGGCCATTTTTGTTTTGTTGTTTTGTTTTCTTATCATTTTATTGGGGGCTCATACAACTCTTATCACTATCCATGTATGCATCCATTTGTCAAGCACATTTGTATACTTGTTGCCATCATGGGATCCCTCGTGAACCCTTGATAATTTATAAATTATTATTTTTTCATATCTTACACTGTCTGACTTTTCCCTTCACCCACTTCTCTGTTGTCTATCCCCCAGAGAAGAGGTTATATGTAAATCCTTGTAATAGGTTCCCCCTTTGTACCCCACTTTCCCTTCACCCTCCCAATATCACCACTCTGAAAGGATCATCTTTCCTGAATTATCTATGTTTCTAGTTCCCATCTGTACCAGTGTACATCCTCTGGGCTAGCCTGACTCATAAGATAGAATTAGGATCATGATAGTGGGGAAGGGGGCCTTTAGGAACTAGAGGAAAGTTGTATCTTTCATTGCATTGTATTGCTTCATTGCACCTTGACTGACTCATCTCTGCCCCATGACCCTTCTGGAAGAGAATGTCCAGTTGTCTACAAGTGGACTTTTGCTCCCCATTCTGCACTTCCCCTCATTCACAATTATGTGATTTTTTTTTTGTTCCTTGATGACTGATAACTGATTCCTTCCACACCTCATGATCACACAGGCTAGTGTGCTTCTTCCATGTGGGCTTGCCTGCTTCTCAGCCAGATGACCCCTTTATACCTTCAAGCCTTTAAGACCCCAGATGCTTTATCTTTGGATAGCCAGGCACCACAACTTTTTCACCACATTTGCTTATGCACCTGCTTTGTCTTCAGTGATCATGTTGGGAAGGTGAGCATCATGGAATGCCAGTTTAATAAAAAAAAGTATTCTTGCATTGATGAAGTACTTGAGTGGAGGCCCGATATCCATCTGCTACTTTAATACTAGACCTAGAAATATATGCACATAAATATATGCACAAATAAATATAGATCTATTTCCCCTCCTCACATGTAACTATATTTACATATGTACATGCCTTTATTTAGAATTCGATAAATGCCCTTTGCCTCCTCGTTCTCTCCTGTACTTTCCTTTTGACCCACTGTCATTCTCAGCCTTTATTCAGCACTCATTTTGGATCACTTGCTGTTCCTTTGTCCCTGGGTTTGTTAGCACCATTTCCTTTCCCCCACCTCCCCTTCTTCCATGTCCTCCCAGAATCATTGATCCCATTGTTTTTCTCCTCCAGGTTGTTTATCCCGCCTGTCTTATCTAGATAGACTTGCAGCGATAACAGCACGCACAAAAGCAAGACAGAGCAAAACAGGCAACAAAAGAAAGCAGAAACAACAAAAACCAATGACAAAAAAGGAGAGGAAAACCTGTAAATAGTTGAAGCTCTGCTTGTTGTACTTTAGGAGTGTTTTCTGGTCGAGTCTAATGGGGAACCACGCCCTGGTCCCAAAGTCTATTTTTGGAACTCCCTCAGGACTTCCTTGCTCTGCTCCCCTGGCTGTTCTGTTGCACACCCTTAGTGTTTCGCCTCAGTGTGGTGGAGTCAGATTGGGCTTAATTCCCACACTGTGTCTCCAGTATTGTACCTGTAGGTCTGTGGGTCAGTGAGGAATATCATGTCTCATAGTGGGGCCAGCCCAAGTGCTCTGATAAGACATGTTCCTCTCCCTAAGCTGCAGCTCTGTGCTGTCCTCTGAAGTAAATTTTTCTGGGGAAAGGGGCAGCTTTCCATGTACTTAGGATTAGGGCCAGACCCGCTGACCTCTCTGCTAGTTCCCAGATTCATGCTGGTACGTTGCATTCTTATCTTGGAACACGGGGTTTAAATCTGGTCCCTCTTTCCCTACGGCGATATAAACAATACCCTTCCCATGGGTGGGTTTGGCCCAGGCCGTTATTAGTATCATAATGATACTGTGTTTTTGTGAAACTTTTCAGGACCATGCTTGTCATTGAATCTTTGCTGTGTGCTAGAGAGGATTCTGCCCATTTTGAGGTTTGGAAAATTAAGGTCCAGACTGGGGAAGTAGCTGGCCAGAAATCCAGCAGCCAGGAAGTTGCCGAATCTTGCATCCTGACCGGGAGCCCTAAGTCCCTTGTCAGGACTCAGGGACAGTGGGCAGACAGTAGCCAGTCAGCTGGCCCACCGCAGAGGCTTCAGGCTGATGTGATTTATTGAGGCCCACAAAACTCCAGTGTCAGCGACAGCTCCCGCCACATGTCATACGTGCTGTTATTAAAAATCAATTCTCCCGGGGCCAAAAAGTGCCCGCACTGACAATGTGCAATCTGTTATTGTCACTTATTTATTATCCACCTTCCCTGGGGATGTGGAGGATGGAAACGTCAGCAAAACCATCTCTCTGTTTCCACTTGAATACAGCAGGCGATGGGCAAATCCCACTGGCCGGGGCGTGTCTTGTGCCCCCTCGATCCCCATCCATTGTCTTCCACCCCAGACTACCCATACTGTGCGTGGGTTTGTTACTGAGGGGTTCAAATAAAAAATCCCCCATTGCCAGCAAGTCCCTTCTGACTGCCATTGGCCCCAAGTGTATCTGTGGAGAACTTTGCTTCAAAGGATTTTCAAGGGCTGAGTGTCCAGCGAGTGATGACCAGGCCTTTCTTCCAGGTCACCTCTAAATGGGCTCAGACTGCCCACCTATCAGATGTGCACCCCTGAAGGTCTCTTCCTCCTCCCTCAGCACTCGGTTTGTTGTTTGTTGTCGTGGATTTCTCAGGAGGACTTGGGAGCGGACAAGACTGCATGCTGTGCTTACTTCTTGAACGCAGAATTGGTGAGGTGGATTTTGCCATGTCTGCAGCCACGGGCTCCGGCTTCATGAGGGTGAGGCTGGCACAGGACTTGGCAGGGTTTCCTTCTGCATATCGCATCGCCAGAGCTCAGACGGACTTGATGGCAGCATCCACCGACTGCTGTCATGTTAGAGCCATAGGTGTGTGGCTCTTTGAAAGCACCCTACCTACTGCCCTGGATGCAGCTGACCCTACCAGGAGGTTCTGGCACGGTCAATCTTTACAGCAGCAGCCGCTTCCTGCAGGGCAACTGACGGATTTAAACTGCCAACCTTGCCTGTAGCAATGGTGGATTTAAATGCCTACCCCACAGCCCTGCTAGGGCTTCTTAAAAAGGGACCTTCAGACCCCTCCATCCACCGCCTGCCTCAGTGGGGAGCAATCCTTTTCTTCACAAGGGCTAATTCAGGAAAAGCACACATCTTTATGGCCTCTGTTTTCTTCTATATTTGTATCCTTTCTCCCAGTAATTGCACATCTAGGAATTTCTGGTAGGGATAATCCAGAGCGAGGGAAAGCTGTTGTGCCCGAAGGTCTTGCGCTTTCGTTTTTATCCTACATTTTAAAGAGCACCTCCAAGTGCCACAGAGCACCCGTGCTACGGAAACATGACGCCACCGGCCGGCAGAGCGCACGTGTTGAAAGGGGTAGACATGAACCCCAGACAGCAGTGGGGAAAAGCGTTTCGCTCCACGCAGAAAACCCAAGGACACGCCTAAACACTGGTGTGCCACAGTGATAACTTAAAAGCTCTTGTGCATTCCTAAAGAGGACTAAAGGAACTATTGAAGAAGAAAATACTCATTCATGTCTGACGATTAATGAAAAATATCTCTTTGCAGTAAGTGAGGGCAAAACTAAATGTCACCGAGGACGGTGAACTATTTACCATTTAGTGAGTTGGGCAGAAAGCATGTGTTTTGAAATGAGGCATTCTAAAATCCGCAACAGTTTCTGAGCTCTCCTCAAGGCTTTCCTCTGCTCTGAAGGCTTTCCTCTGGGAGTCACTGTCCGTGCAGACGGCTATGCGTCCTGGGAAAAGGTGGCAGGTTTGGCCCACACAGAGGCCCCTCAGAAGAAAGGCCTGGCATTGTGCATTCCAGCCATCAGAGCCTTGATCCCCATGCAGTGCAGTTCTCTGAAGCACATGAGATAGCATGAGCTGACTCAACTCGGTGACGCTGCTTTGGCTCCTGGGTTTCGTGTTGCACGGCTGTGGGAGCCCAGGCAGTGCAGAGCTTGTGCATGTTGGGTTTGATCTACGTGGTTGGCAATTCGTGACCATCAGCAGGTCCATGAGAGAAAGAAGAGGCTTTCTCCCAGACAGTCACAGTCTGGGAAACCCACAGGTGCTGGCTATGAGTCAGCATTGACCCCCTTGGCAGTGAGTGCGGTGTCTTTGGGTTTGGCCATCATTTTTTATGGTGTGACCAGAGACCCCAGGAGTTGGAGGAAGAGAGGAGACTAGCATCAAGGTCCAGGCATAGACAAAGGCCAAAAAACTGCCTGGAAAGCAGAGAGCTGTCGTGCACTCATGTGTGTACCTGTGCATGTGTGTGTGTGCGTGTGTACACATGTTCACCTGTGAATGTGATCACCCACCGCAGGAGCGCGATCGGGAAGTGCTATGCACAAAACTGCAGTGGAAATTGCTTTGCTTACTTCAGTCCAAATCTAAAAAGAGCTGGATGGAAGCATTCTTGCTCTTGTGCGGGGACTCGTGCTCCAGCTCCTGGCCTCCCAACACGTCCCGACCTGCCTCTGTGGTCTCGTGCATCATTCCCCAGCAGCCCTTCTGCCTCCCCTCAGGGATGGGGTGGCAGGAGCTTGAATATGCAGCCTCAGGCCCACCCTGCAATCAGTTAGCTCGGGGAGCCCCGTCACTGTGTGCTCGTGGATGGAGAGAAGAACTGTCTTTCTTTATCCGAGGTGGCGCAGTGCGATAGATGTTGGGTGCTAACTGGAAAGTCGGGGGTCCGGGAGCCCCAGATGCTCCTCAGGAGAAAAACGAAGCTGTCTGTGTGCATAGTGGTGTACAGCCTTGGAAACTGTGGTTTGGACTTGCCTGGGCAGCAGTGGGTTTCCACTTCAGAGGAAGATGTGCCGTGTGCCCACTGGGCTCCTCACCCCTGTTCTTTGGCTCCATGAAGCCCGCCTCCATCCTGGAAAGGGGCTCCTGGGCTTAGCCAGATTACCTCTGAAGACAGAGCGCTCACCCCTTTACAAGGCAGCCCCTTCCCGCTGTTGACCAAGTGATGGACATGAGGAGATTCTCCTGTGGGTCTCCTTGTCACTTCAGCCTTGGATCGGCCCTTTGGGAAAACTAGCGGGGGCAGCAGAGGCAAGTGCAGACCTTTAAAATGTGCAGACTGAGAAATTGTCCACCGAGCCCCATCATGTTCCAAGGACAGATTCGGAAAGGTGACTTCCTCGGGCTTGTTCATGTATCCTTTGTCTTTTAAACGACGACGACTGGAGGTGACATAATCACTCACCACCAGTGACGCTGACTCACAGTGACTCTGTGGGACAAGGTAGACGTGCCCGCGTGGTTTCTGAGACTAAATCTTTTCAGGAGTAGAGAGCCTCTGCTTTCTCCCAAGGGGCAACTGACCATCAGTTTTGAACTACTGACCTTGCAGTTTGCAGCCCAAAGCATAACCGCAACACCCTCGGGGCCCCACTGATTAGATGCTTCTGTGGGGAAAGAGGGGGAAACAGGAGCTGCCGCCCGGGAGTGGATTCCAATTCTTAGCATCCCTGTACAACAGAGCAGGGCGGCCACATCAGTGGGCCAGCATGTGGTCTTTCCAGGAGCAGGCTGTCACAGCACCCTCTCCCAGAGCTGCTGTGGCTTGGATCCGCCAACCTTTCAGTTAGCACCCAAGTGCTTCACCACTGAGTTCCTGGGCCTCCTTCCTACTAAAAGCAGACATTTCTAATGCCTGGCTTTAGAGATGAGAAAACAGAGACAGAAAAACTAAATCAATTACCCCAGTTCACCCAGTCAGGATCGACTGGGAGGCAGGATTAAGGCCCGGGCCTTCTGGTTCCATGGGCTTAGTTCTTAACACCCAGGTCACCTGGAATGGCCAGCCAGCTCACAACAAAAGTCACATGCCCCAGTTCACATGTAGCACAAACAAGATCAGAGACCCCAGATACAGGCAGCTCAGAATCGACAAGGGGATGGTTATGCCCTCCAATGACACACTCACCTGCACCCCAAATCTCCAAGTTTGTATTTAACAGCCCCTAAGAACCAGAAAGGACCCTGGTTGCCTAGTGGTTAAGTACCTGGGCCCGAAACCATTTGTTTAGCAGTGCAAAGCCATTAGGTGTTCCATGGGAGACAGAATGGGGCTGCTGGCTTTTATGAAGATTCCAGCCTTGGAAACCTACTGGGGCAGTTCGACTCCATCCTAGAGGGTCATAATGAGTCAGGATAGACTTGGTAGCAGTGGGTTAAGGGCCAGGATAGGCGTCCCTGGATGACACAAATGGTGGACTACCAGCTCAGAAGGAAGCTACTACCCATGGCTCAGAAGGAAGACCTGGTGCCCTGCTCCCGAAAGGTCCGACGCTGACAATGCTGTGGAGCTGTTCTCTAACACATAGAGGGATTGTGGGGGTGCTGTGAACCAGGATAACACAAGGAGGAGGGAGAGCAAAGGAGCCCCAAGTGCTTCAAGATGAGTCCTTCAGAGTTGAGAAAGCTCTTTCCAGCCCAGCCCTTGGGGGGTGCCAGGAAGCAGGGAGACATGCTGGCTTCCTGGGAGAGCCTTCTTGCACCACTCCTGCCATCATCCTTCCACCATGTGAAAAAACACGTCCGTGACATTAAAACCATTCACAAGCATCAGTTATGGGGACCACTTAGCACTTAACAAAATGCTAAGCTTTCTCTATGTGGATGGACTCATGCCGGCTGCCTCCCGTGGCAAACAGTGCTGCTTGCCTTCCCGTTTAACAGTAGGAAAGGGAGTCACAGAGAGAGGACGCCATGTGACTTGCAGTGATCTGGCTGTGAGTGCTGTCAGGATTTGAACACACACAGCCTGACTTCTAACGGCAATGCTCATCGCGTGACTCCCGCGAGGTCGATGTTGTGCCTCTCCACTTCTCAGGTGCAGGAAGCAAATTAACACCTGTCCCATCAGTCACAGCTAGTAGGGCCTGCCTTCCGATTCCATCCTAAGCCTGCCAGGTTCGAAAGCCCACATCCTCTTCTTTCCCAAGGCCCTGTCCCTCCGTCCTTCCTTCCCGCTCGACAGATAGAGAAACATCCACGAGCTGCCATCACCGTCACCTGCAGTGGGAGTCACGCGTCACAGGAGGGCTCCTGGGCCAGGCTGCAAAACCAAGGGAGGGGGCTGTGTTCAGAGCTACTGCGGGGTTTTAACCTTCTGATCTGCGTCTTCTGCTTCAGAACTCTCCATGGCAACGACATTTCCAGCGTCCCTGAGGGCTCCTTTAATGACCTGACATCTCTCTCCCATCTGTAAGTAGCCACGTGCCTCCCTGGGCACAACCACTCAGAATGGGAAATCTGTTGAGGGCCTGAGACAGTGCCGACTCTGGGAACGTGCGAGTGTCATCGTTTGTTTCGGGTTTGTGTACAATGTGTTCGTCAAGAAGATAACCCACAGCGCACACCTTGCTATGTCACCTGCTTTGGATGGCCCTCAACGTGCCATCAGCAATGTGAACCACAGGGACGCTGGGTCCTAAGAGATTAGCATAAAGCGATCACCAAGTGACTGGACTCTGCAGATGGATCACCTTGCTCATCGCCTACAACAGTGAGGACATTGTACATGGTGCCATTGAAGCTTAGAGAAGGGAAAGAAATCGTCCGAGCTAGTCCCCTGCAGAGCCCCCATTCAGGCCCAGGTTGGCTGCACTAATCAGCCGCAGTGGGCTCTTCCCATTTCTCAGGAGGAAAGCGGAGGCCGGGAAGTAAAAGGTACCCAGCTGGACGCCACTGTCAGGTCAACAAGGCACTGAGCTAGAACGCAGACTTCCTCACCCTCAGGCCAGTCCCTCTCCCAGTAGACCAGACACCTACTTCTTGCTTATTTTAATCTCATACATCTGTCGGTGCAAATTTTGTACTTGTCCTCCGACTCTAGAGGAAGGTGTGTCAAAAAATGTTGTTCTAAAACCATTCGAATTTTGTTAAGCAAAAAAACATAAAGTCTGAGACAATCGTTTCTTGATACATCTTCGTCTGGTCTCTACACTTCTGAAGGCAGGTGTACACCTCTCTAACCCAGTGGTTCTCAACCTTCCTCATGCCACAACCCTTTCATACTTTTCCTCATGTGGTGGTGACCCCCCCCAACCATAAAATGATTTTCATTGCTACTTCATAACTGTCATTTTGTTATGAATCAAATGAATTAGATGACCCCTGCGAAAGGGTTGTTCAAACCCCAAAGGGGTCGCGACTCACAGGTTGAGAACTGCTGTTCTAGAGGTTACCCCCTGCCCTTCTCTCCCCTCTCAAAAAAATGCCCTGGTGAGTTATGTGTTGGTGTGCTAAGCAGAAGGTGAGCAGTTCGAAACCCCTAACTGCTCTGAGCAGGGGAAAGAGAAGCTAAAGATTTTCTATTCCCATACAGCATGAGTCTCAGAAACCCACAGGGACAGTTCTATCCTGTCCTATAGGGTCTCTGTGAGTCAAAATGGACTCTGTCAGTGAATTTAAGTTTGGGGGTGTTTTTTATAACCTTCTGAGTGGATCTTTCGGCCTTGAGTTCCGAGGGTCCTGCCGATCCTCTCCAAAGGCACTGCTTTGTGCAGGTCTGCTTTGTGGCAGCCCCCATAGGAGGCTTCGACAAGCCTTTTCCTGAGAGAACCGGACTGCAGCAGCCCCCGGTCACAGAGACATGTTGGAGCACATGTTGTTTGGGATAAGCTGTGTCCATGAATGAGCTGGAACCTGAATAGCAGTGCTCTGGGGCTTTGTTTCTTGTCTGTGTAATTGCATTTATCACATATGCCTATACTAGAATACTAATAGACTGTGTGGATATGATAAAGCATTAAAGTAGACATTTTAAAGCATATGGGATTAAAAAAATAAGCAGAGATTCTAGAATGTTCTTCCTGGAGTCCACCTTGTTGTGTCTGCACGAGGCTCCCCATCCCTTCCTTGCATTTCCAAGCTGAGTGGTGAGAAGCTGCTTACCAGTTTGCTGGGTATCAGCACCTTCCCTGGGTAGTCCATCCTCCCGTGGACCCTCAGCAGGGTAAAGGTGCCAAAGCATGGAGGTCCAGAGAGTTTCCTGTGGGGTCCAGGCAGGGGGGTGTGTTGAGGAGGGGTTCTGACAGGTGAGAGCAAGTCTCCGAGGTGTGAGTGGGTCCAGGCGGGGTGGAGGCATCTGCAGGGATCGGATGTGTTGTGGGCAGAAGCTGATTTGTTCACCGGTGAAGACGTGTTCTTCTGCAGCCCCAAGCTGGCCTGAAATCTGCTCTGCCTCTTAGGGCCCTGGGGACCAACCCTCTGCACTGTGACTGCAGCCTGCGCTGGCTGTCTGAGTGGGTGAAGGCAGGCTACAAGGAGCCTGGCATCGCACGCTGCAGTAGCCCAGAGCCCATGGCCGACAGACTCCTGCTCACCACCCCCACTCACCGCTTCCAGTGCAAAGGTAGGCACTGCCCTGTCAGCCCTCCCCAGCCCCCATGAAGCCCTCGAAGTCTCCAACAGCCCCTCGGAGACTCCACAGTCTCTAGCAATGTGGCTCTCAAATCCCATCACCCTAGCTCTCCCCGCAACTGCTGACAGCTCAGCTGCTAACGGAGAGCTGGCAGCTCTAGACCCACCCACCCCCCAGCCCATCAAACTCACACCCTAGCACCCCTATGGGGCAATTCTACTCTGTCACTGGGGAGTCCTCTGAGTCACAGATGAATAAGGACAAAAACATCCCTCCCTTGGGTTACAGCAGGGACTTAGACACTGCACCAGCTGCTGCTGGCATCTCCCTGCTCCCTGGCATCCTTGGCCCCAAGACCTGCTGACACCGCTGCCCAGTGCCTCGCGCTGGCTTGGTTCTGTACAGGGGAGATTCCCAAGTGGAGCAAATCTGTGAGTAGCATTTTCCAGCCACCATTGCTGTTAGAACATGAGCGTGTTTTCGCAGACTGGAGCAAACGTTCCTACATGTGATTTTTATCGGCTGCTTCACGCTACAAACAGCAAACTACAACCAAGCCTTATGAGGAGGCAGGCATTCTACACATGCACCGCTCAATGCATTACTTCATGCCATCCTCGTTTTCTGATGCATTGGTTTCTCGACAACCTCACCACCTCTCAGGAATAGATTATAAAACAACCCTCATGGCAAAAATATGCGAAGACTGAGCTTAGCAAGGTTGAGTGACTTCTCATGATCATAACATTAGGACACATGTAGGCCTTTGTGACAATGCAGCATTGACCCCAAACATCAAAATGTATCTACCCAGTCTCTGACTTGGAAACCTTAAGAAAATTTCAACCCCCAACCCTCACCTATTGACACAAAGTGAACATCAAAAGAGTTAACTGATTGGCTACTATCCAAAAGGTTGACAGTTAGAATCCATCCAGATGTGCCTCTGCAGAAAGGCCTGGTGACCTCATAGAATCCCAAAATCAACCTATGCAATCTCCCTGAGCACAGCTCCACTCAGAGACCCACCAGGGTTACCATGAGTGAGAATCTGGGGAGGCTGATTTACTTGGGGTGTTTTTTGTTTATTTGTTTTCATTGATAACTAAGGGTCTTCTTCTATTTCCAATTATGTTCCCAGATGAGATTCAGGAAAGAGAAAGACTGGGCCAATGTAAATAATCATTTTTAAGATCCAAATGTATCATGCCAAATTGATTTCCAGACAGGATTTTTACCAGTGCCTCTTTTATTGATATCTGGAAAGAATAGAACATGGTCTGCGTCTATATTAGACTATACTTTAATTATTGCTAATTCAATCACCAAAAATCTGAAGTGTTGCTTTGTCTGTCTTGGATGATCAGGGAGACGGAACGTTCTCCAAAAGCATTTTCCACTTGTGTCAGACAGTGATCTGTGCATGTCCCTTGCTCCCCTCTCGGCACCGTCATGTCAGCTGGTATGTTCAGAAAGGCTTCACTATGTAGCACCGTTTCCTGCACGCAAATCTGGAGCAGGAGGGAAGACATTTGGGTATTCATAAATTGTCTCAGGATTCAGGCAGTAACCTCTCTCCCCTCACTGCATCCCACACTTCTACAGAAAGCCAGTGATTTTAAGCTTGTTTTAAATGTTTTCCCTTCTGCTAGTAAGACATCTGACCTGGTACCAGCCCAATGGCAGCTTTCCCAACCTGGCTGCATGTGTAGAACCACTCAAAGAGCTGAAACAAACCCTGATGCTTGGAGTCCGCTGCTGAAGGGATGATAAGATTGACTTGAGGGTATGGCCTAGGAACACAGATTTTTAAAGTTCCTTGGCTGGTCCCAACATACGGTGACCGATTCTTCCTAGTGTACCTGAGACCTCTCTGGGTCAAATACTGAAAATTCTGTATCTTGGGATCTCCCTCCATTACTGACCAACTGGGAATGTGAGTCACTCTTTCCTGAAGTGGAGCCAGGTCAGAGACCACTGGTATAGACGTGCCAGCCAGCCACTCAGTGGTCAGACCCACACTGGGCTTAACTGCACCCCATGTCCCAGTAACGGACCCTTCTCCCTGTGAACACTGACGTCCCCTTGTTGGCTGCCCTCAACCGGCCCCCTCTCCTACAGACCCCATGCGTGCACAGAATGAAACACTGCCCTCGTCTGCACGAGCTCCAGGATCAGTTGTTGATCAGACCACAGTCATCTGTGGGGTTCTTCCAGTGATAACTGTCTTTTTTAATTCGACTGCCAGGCTTTCCTTCCTAGTCAGTCACCATCTATATGCGTCACTGAAATCGGTTCAGCGTCAGAGTCACACGCAAGCCTCAGCTGACAGGTGGGTCCTAATCACACACAGATGCCTTGGCCCCGAATCATATAGAAGGCAAAAGTTCCACTGAACTACCAAACAGCCTCCGACTTCATGAGGGCCAGTTTGTCCGGGCTGGTTGTTGACTGCAGAAGTCGTACAAAACCTCGTTCACGGTGCAGGGGGCAGCTCCTACAGCTGAGCAGAGAGGACACAGTTGAATGCCGCAGGTGGAAGAATGCTTGGCCACAATCTGCCCACTTGCTGGCATCAGCCTGGACGCCCTGGGCTCTGGGACCACTGCAAGGAGAATCCTCCGTGTCTCTGGTCCATGCCTGGCACAGACTGCTCTGCAGAGAGTGGGAGGCTCCGTGGAACCTGGCCCAGAGATTTCTGGGATACGGAAAGGTTCACAAGAGTGCTCCTCGTTGCGGTCCACTGATGGTAGGTGAGCACTGAAATCAGAGCAGGCTGAACACAGCAGTGGGTGTGGCTCAGAAGTGCTTCTGAGTGGTGCCCCTCCTACTGTGGTCCTTCCTCAGTGAGTGTTGGTTGCCAGAGCGCTGCCAGATGTGCCTCCTGAAGCGAGCCAGCTGCCCTCTGAGCATGGACATAGGGCGGCACAGGGGAAGGGCGCTGTGATAGCAACCTCACCTGGGTACCTGCCACCAACCCTTTGTGGTGTTGCTGTCCAGGCCCAGTAGACATCAACATTGTGGCCAAGTGCAACGCCTGCCTCTCCAGCCCGTGCAAGAACAACGGCACGTGCAGCCAGGACCTGATGGAGCTGTTTCGCTGCGCCTGTCCCTATGGCTACAAGGTAAGACCTGGAGCCAGCCCCTGTCCCCAGTCCTGGCCGCAGGTATGCCCTCTGCCCTGCTGGCCCTCGACTGTCCTAGATAGCCCGGCTTCACAGCCTTCCAAAGCCAGAGTTCCCCACAGCACTGCCTTGCTGTGTCACATGCAAACTGTCAGGGTGGATGCTGTTGGCTTGCGATAAGGAGGAAATGTAATGTTTGTGTTTTCTTTGGTAAACATGAGGGGATTGAGATGGATAGAGACAGAAAGAGAGTTAGTGTGCTTCTAAGTAGGGGTAGTTCTGGGACCTACTGGCCTCATTTCCCTTCCAAGGGGGTTTGCAGACTCCCTCCAGCCCCCTCCTGATCTAGTAATGCTAGATCAACCCCACAAAGGAGCCACACATCGGCTGCCATGCCTACCTCCCCTTAGATCAACCCCACGAAGGAGCCACACATCGGCTGCCATGCCAACCTCCCCTGCACCACCCCAGGCACATCATATATGTCAATCAGCAACCTAGGGCTGGAGGGTTTCCAGGAGCTGACATTTCAGAAAGAGGGGCCAGCACTTTCTCTGGATGGACTCGAAACTCCAGCCTAGCAGTTAGTAGAGCATGCTAACCATTGGTCAGCCAGCATGGGGAAAGAGTCCCCAACTCTCCCATCTGTTCTCCCCAGAAACCCAAACTAATTCCAGACCGACGCTTCCCTCTCTTCTCATGCACGCGGCAGCACCTGGCCCCCAGTTCACCTGCATCTTTACCAGCCCCTGCACAGGCCCCATCTTGAGTATCATTTGACTCAGCTCAGCTCAGCACACCAGTCAGGGGTATCTCACTAACTCCTGGTCTACAGGTATGGGAACAGGCCCTCAGACAGGCAGAAGGGCTTGACTCAGTGTCCAGAGCTAGTACCCAGTGCAGTTGGGATCCAGCTCTGTAAACAAGAGCCAAACTTTCTCCTGGGGGATCCCCTAGTAGGTGAGCCCCTTGCTTGTCCCCAGGAGGGTCAACAAAGCCAGGGGTGGGCCTCCTGCTTGAACCTGCCAACTCCACAAACTCCCAAAGATCTTCCAGATGATCCCTAGGTCCAGCTGATACCCACAGCGAGTGCAGCCTGGAGCTTAGCAGTCAGAGGCTGAGGGGCCCTGGCCTCCCCCACTCATGTGGGTATAAAGGCAGGAGGGGACGCCTTGCTCTGGTGCCCTGGGCTACCTAGGGACTTTGTCAGCTCCAACCACTGTCCCAGCGGACACTCAGAGTACCACTAAGGCAGTGGTTCTCAACCTTCCTAATGCCAACGCCCTGTCATACAGTTTCTCATGTTGTGATCCGCCCCCCAACCATACATTATTTTCATTGCTGCTTCATCACTGTCATTTTGCTACTGTTATGAATTGTGTGACTCCTGTGAAAGGGTCGTTCAAGCCCCAAAGGGGTTGTGACCCACAAGTTGAGAACTGCTGCCCTACAGGGTGTCCTTAGGAATCACTCAGTCACCCCCAGGGCCTCCAACTCAGTAGAGCATCAGACTCATGCCCATCTCTCACACACACACACACACACACACACACACTTATAAGCATGAAAAGTAGCAAGATATGCACGTGGCATGAGTGCTCAGATTCTGTGGAGAAAGAACAGGCTGTGGATGTACACACACACAGCTTTGTTACTTCCTTACTGCCCAACAATGCCCAGGGCCCTCCCTGCACAGTCCTAGTTGTAAAGCAGAATAAGGAAGCCTGCAGCACGTGGTTGCGTTGAGCGTCAAATGTGCAGGAATGCATGCAGGGCCTCGAGGGCAGTGTCTGTCGCTGGCTTCTTGCTACCTGAGTACCAGCCCCAGATCTCAGGATGAGGCTCGGCCATCGGAAACAGGCTCCCCAATATTAGTCTCACCTGACGTCACTATCTGACTATGAGCCAAACAACCCTGCAGTTCACCCAGCCCTTCACCTAGCCCTTCACCTAGCACTAAGTGCAACACGTACACAGAGAACATTCTTAATTCCACATGTATTACAAATGAAGATCTTTCTAAGTGCCTTGTGCCAGGAATTCCGCTGGCCCCTGGAGTGGAGTGGAGGGGTGTGTGCGTGGGGTATTCTCTCCTTTACTGCTTCTAACAACCTTAGAAGGTAGTAACGGCATGTCAGGCATAAAGAAAGCTCAAGTGAGTCATCGCACATTCTCAGTCTGGCTTCCGTCTCCTTAAAACGGACCTGAGTCTCTGGGAAGTGGGAGGAGTTGTGCAATCCCCGTGCTTGCCAGCCACACCCATGCCATCAGTGTCGGAGTGAACAGTGCCCCCACAGGTTGCCCGAGGTCACTACACTTTCTCGGCCAGGGCCACGAGACTGGCTATCGATCATGGAGACTCTGGCCACTGGGGACGGAGATTTGGACCCGTAGGAAGGTACTGGGGCCTCAGTCAGTCTGGGGTGGGCGACAGCAGTGGTGGTGGCCATTGTGTCTCTGAAGATGATGAGGAACAGAATAACAGTAGCATTCACTGTATGCATTTCCTGGGACTGTAAGCGTAAACTTCAAACCTCGGAAATGTGTTATCTCAAAGACCCGGAAGCTTGAAGCCTGCATGCAGGCTCTTCCCAAAGGCCCAAGGGCAAATACTGCCCCTCTCACCTCCTGGTAGTCACAGGGATTCTTTGGCTTGTGATTGCATTACTTCAGTCTCCACCTCCACTCTCCCCTGGTGTTCTGCCTTGTGTGTGTGTGTGTGTGTGTGTGTGTGTGTGTGTGTCTCCTCTCCTCTCTTTAGGAGGACCCCAGATAGAGATGAGGGACCACCCTAATGACCTCATTTTAACTCATTCCATCTGCCCAAACCCAACTGCCGCATAAGGTGGCTTACACAAGTACAGCAGCGGCACTGGAGTTTGTGCTGAGATTTGCTGTGTCCTGAGAGGGGCAGGACCAGCGGGTTAGCACAGAGCTTCCCGGTGCAGAGGCTGCCTCCCCTCTGGTTTGGGACTCATGACCTCAAACTGGAGCTGTCCCAAGGGACTGTGGGAAGGACTGTATGTCATCATGAATCGTCAGCTCTCCACATGAGGTCCAGAATGGTGTTGCTGAGAATAGAGATTGAGGTTTCTGTACCACACACTCCCCCCCACCCCCTGCACATGGCTCTGGCCCAGGATAAGCCCAGACCCCTCTGTCTTCCAAGAATCCCCTGATGGGGAGATGCAGATGGGCTGCCTGGCCTGTGCCTAAGGCATCAGGTCTGACAGTACAAGGGGACAGCAGTCCTGAGCAACAGCAACGCCATCTTGGTAGCCACCTCGCAGACTGGAAGCCCATCCTCTTCCAGCAGCAGCAGCAGAGGAGGGAGGAGGTGGCCAGCAGGTGGTGAGGCAGGGAGAGGACACCTGTTTTCACCCCTGCCTGGCAATGGTGGCCAAGTCACAGCTCAGAACAAACACACCAGCCATCTCTCCCGGGCTCGCCCTACTGACCAGATCCTATGGGGCCTGAGGATCAAGACTGGGGCACGGGCTGGACCCAATGACCCACAGGAGGAGCGTCTCCCTGGCTCTTAAAGTGCACCGCCTCTGCCTCCCTCCACTTTGCCTCTGAGTTGTCTGTCGTCTCTGTCCCTGCTCCTTCCCGCCCTTGGGGCTTAGACATCCCCTTTCAGAGAGTCCCTGTGTTGAACCACTCCATGTAAGAAGAACCTTATCTCCCCCAAGATGCTGTATTCCAGGGGTTCCCAACCTAACAGGGCCCCCCAAAACACTTTATAACAGGAACCGACACATGGGCTCCAATCTTGGCCTGTCAGAGGCTGTCACTTTCATGTGGGGCTAGCTGGATAGGCCCTACTTCAGCCTGCAGTGCCCCAACTCACTTGAACATGATATTAAGCATGGATGAGGCTCATAATCATAGTACCTACTAGCATGTCTGGGATGCCACTGTGGGTGAGATGTGCCTTTCCTTGCAGAAAAGGTCGAAGTTAATTTTCAGAGCAGCCCTTTGATGGTGGCCTGGCTTGACTCAGAGGTTTCTACAAGGTTATCCAGCTGGGAAGGGACTGAGCAGGAGCATGCCACCAGGTGGCTCTGCGGTTTGGGCTGGAGAGAAGGGGCTAGGTGCTGAGGAGGCAGGCAGTGGTAGGCCGACCTCCTGCGTTCTCAGGACCCCTCTCCTTTCTGCATGGAGTCCCACAAGCCAGGACACCCCCAGCCCCACGCCTTGGCCTTCTGCATGTCTCCCAGCAGGTCTTTCCTAGCACCTCTCCCTGGCTTCGGAGAGGTGCTGGGAGCCCCAGGCCCTGGCTGCGCTGGGAGACACCCTGCACCCCACTCAGCAGGCTCTCCTCTTCTGCTCCTCAGGGCAAGGACTGCAGCGTGCCCATCAACACCTGCATTCAGAACCCCTGCCAACACGGCGGCACCTGCCACCTGAGTGAGGGTCTCAAAGATGGCTTCAGGTAACAGCTCACGCTCCTCCGGCCTTCTACCACCTTTGGGAGCTGCCCCCACCTATGCCACCGGGCAGGCTGTGAGGAGGCATAGCCTCATTCCCTGAGGGCCCACGGAATGCTCTTCTGGCGAGGGAGCTCCTACTACCCAGCTGTCCCAGGACCCCTCAGTCTGCAGACGGAAACAGAGGCGCTGAGGGATGGATGCTTTGCCTGAAAGTACACAGGGACAGGAGTCTAGGTCACCTGTCCCCATACCTGAGGACTGAAGAGGGAGGCTCCTGCAGCTGGTTGTGTGTGACTCAGAGACCCTCTGAGCCTGGCCACCTGGTCTTTCTCTGCTCTCACCCTGCTGGTGGGCGACATGGCCCACATGCTCGCTCTATGTTGGGCACTGGCAGCTGTGCCCGGTCTCAGGTAGATTAGCAGGCCCCATCCCCATCTCAACCTGCTCTGGTGGTGTAGCGGTTTCACACCGGGCTTGGATCTGTAACTCAAAACCACCTGCAGCTCTGAGGGAGAAAGACGGGGCTTCCTACTCCTGCCAACAGCCTCCGTCTCAGAAACCACAAGGGTGGGGCATTCTGAGTGGCCACCACTCGGTGACAGGTGAGACTATGGAAGCAGGGGATCGCTTTGCTTCCGGCCCGCCCCGCGTCTGCAGAGTGGCGGTGGAGCGAGGCCCCTGCCGCCTCCCGCCCTGCCCACGTGTCTCAGATGTCTGAATTCTCCCAGGCGTTGGAACGGACCCTCTCTGTGGTACCCCGCTCCTGGGTGGCAGACAGCGGTTTGGGGGGCAGTCCCTCGGTGTACAGCTCCTGTTGCAAACAGCCACCAAAGGCCCTGTGGCCAGAGCCCCCTCCTCTCTGCTGCTGTGTGGTCTCTGAGAGACATCAACTCCTGGACTCGGGCGTCTCTCCCCACCGGGGCTCAGCCCACCCACATGCACACCTGACAAGCCAGCCCCATTCCCCTGTGCCCACTCTGGAAGAGTGAGACTCAGACACAGTTGTTTCCCTGCCTGGAGCTGGCCAGCACTGCCCCCCTCCCTGTCCCAGCCCTGGCCTGCAGCACTGGTGGCAAGAGGAGAAGGGAGGGGAAATGGGGTGGACGGATTCTCACCCTGGCCCCAGCCAGCGAAGCACCTCCAGGCTCCTGACACTGAAGAAAGGGGTGTGGGGTCCAGCAGAGCTTTCCACTTAATCCAAGGAGCTTCTCCCAGCTCCACTGGGGTCTCGGCAAGCAGCAAGCGCCCATTACCCACCCCCACCCCCCACCCCCAGGTGCTAAGGAGTTCAGGGGACGTGCAGGGTTTGCAGTGGCTAGTTTTCAAGGAAGCCCTAGTCTGGCGTGGCTTATAGGGGGTGCATGGTCTCTCGGGGCTCAGGGAAGAGCACAACAGGCCCTGGGCCCTGAACCTGGAGAAGGACAGATTCTCCTCAGGGTGTTACTCTCATCCATAGAAGAGGCTCCATTCTCCAGTCAACAAGGAGTGCCGGCTTCCTTCTTCCTTCCTGAGAGTCACGTGTCTCTTCCTGCGGGTGGTTCCCGCGTCTTGGTGCGCTGCCTGTTCACAAAAAGAGCCGAGGTCGCAGTGCTGGCGGGCAGACAGCTGACCCAGGCAGGGGACAGGCCTGCCCAAAGCCACCACAGTTAACTAGATACTCTTGAAGCCTCCTTGAGCACTCCCCACCCCACACCAGCCCTACCCCCTGCAAGGTTTCCACCCTCTGTCCACTGCACTAGCAATCCCTGCTCCCTGGCCCAGCCACCCATAGTCGCTGAGCCAGCGAGCCTCAGGCAGCAAGAAGACAGATGGGCAGCACCATGGTTTGTAAGGAGCTTTGAAAGGCTGTGAAGAAGAGGCCATTTGCTCAGAGACCTGACCCAAACGGGGCTGAGACATTCCGCTAACCTCAGGGGCTCCCACCCAAGAAGCTCTGGCCTTTTGAAGGAAAGATGGCATGGTTTTCACGCTGCCGTGCAAACAAGGGGCCGTGAGATCCTGTCCTTGTTGGTCATAACCATTCCAATGGCGACATCTCAAAAAACTGACCAAAGCACAGCCCAACTGTCAGTTTGAGATTGGACTACCGGGATCCACAGCCTTTCCTCGGCTGGCTTTCTGGAGAAGGCCACCAGGCCTTTGTTCCTAGTCTATCTCCATATGAAAGTTCCAGGGAAACCTCTTCAGCATCCTAGCAGCCTGCAACTCAAGAAAGGAAATGTAACTCCATGCCATCAAGTCTGTTCCGACTCAAAGCCACCCTGTGGAATGGGGTAGAATCGCCCCAGGGTTCCAAAATGGTGATGCCTTCCAGGAATAAAGAGCCTCATCTTTCTCCCAGGGAGCAGCCGGTGGTTTCAAACTGCTGCCCTTGGGGCTAGCGCCCAATGTGTGTCAACTCTTACCCAGCAGGATTCATTATAGTCCCACACAAGCTCCTACTCACAGATGGTTCGGTGCAGGAGGGGCCCTGACTGGGCATCAGACCCAGGCCCCTGCATGAAAGATACAAATCCTGCCCCCAAAGCAACCCCTCCCCATTTAGGATTCTGAGAACACAGAAATTCGCTTCCTGATAGTTGGAGTAAAAACTCCCCTGTCAGAGCAGCCCCTGAACCAGGGCTCTGGAATTCCCAGGCGAGCCCAACCCTCTATGCTCAGCGTAAATCCCTGGCTGGCCTGCTGGCCATAGAAAGTGAGATTCACTGTCTTGCCTGTCGAGCCAGACGTTGGCCGCCCGCCCACTCCTTGCTCCTCTCCCATCTGCCAGCCTTTATCTGCTCAGACTTATCTTGCTGCCTAATCCTGGGGATGTGACCAAGGTCAGGCGGAGGACAGGTGGTTTGAATTTTTATCCAAAGGATCTGACACTCCAGAGACAAAGTAAAGCCATACACTGTGTGATTTATGGGGCTGTGAGCCAGGCCTCCCAGAAGATCTCAGTCTCGGCATTAGAGGGTTCCCAACACACACACACACACACACACACACACACACACACACACACACACACACACACACACTTCTCTCACGGTCCAGAAGCTTAGGGTGGGGGCGCAGGGCATGCCTCACGAGGTGTGGGGATGAATATCAGGGAGAAATGGCATCCTTGAAGAAAGGCCAAGGTGGTAGGTGATTCTGTCCAGAACTACAGGCAACTCAAGCGCCAGGTGACGCAAAGGGTTAAGTGCTAGACTGCTTGCTGGAAAGTTGGTGACAGCATCCAACCACGGCAAAGTGAGTGTTCCAGTGCTGGGCTCCCCTCTGGGGAGGCGGCATGGTGGTCCATGTGGAGACAGGGGCTCAGTCCTCAGTCCTCAGGTGCTGCCACTGCCCTCCGTGGGGGCTTACCTATTGCTTGGATCCTGGCTGAGTCTCGTCAGAGCTTCCTGCCTAAGAAAGGCCTGGCCATTCCCTTCTGAACATGAGCCCGTGAACACCCCATGGATCACAATAGAATGACAACTCATCACGGGGAGGGCGCAAGCCTGGACAACCTTTCCATGGATGTGCTGGGAGTTGAGCCACCCCAAGGACAGCAGACAGCAGATGCTCTGTGAAGGGTCTCCCTTACAGGGTCTCCTTTCATCCGTGAGAACACGCTAGGGAGAGCTAACAGTGCCCCTGGCCACACATGAGGACACTGGGAAACCGGACACAAAAGGGAGTTCCCAAGGCAGACCTGGGATTCAGTCCCAGGAACATGGTTCCAGAGCCCATGACCCTGCCTACTGTGCACTCCCTCTCACACAGAGGTGGCAGGGCTGCAGTGAGTGAGACAGTCACTTAGTAAGGGGTGCTGTTAGACCCCCCAGAGAGTCTGCCATAGGAGAGCTGTGGGAAGTGCATGTAGGGTCTGCTAGAGCTGTCTCCATGCATCAGAGAAACCACCCCAGACCGGGAGAGTAGGGACGTGGGCAGTGCTGGGGACAAAGTAGCCTCCGATCCTGGAGCGGTGGGTACCGTATTGCCTGGACAGGACTGGGTGCACGGCCTCCCAGGCTTCCTCGCAGCTCCCTGTCCTGGGCCAGCCGGCCACGTGTAACCCATCATATATGTCTTCTCCTCCTCCTTTCCAGCAAGAACCAACTAACTATGTCTCCCTCTGCTCACCCTCCTCTCCTCTCACTCCCACCCAACCCCTCTTCCCCAAAGCTGCTCCTGCCCCCTGGGCTTTGAGGGCCAGCGGTGTGAGATCAACCCAGACGACTGTGAGGACAATGACTGCGAAAACAATGCCACCTGTGTGGATGGCATCAACAACTACGTGTGTGTGTGCCCGCCAAACTTCACAGGTAAGGACCCTGTTGGGGTGTGTGTGTGTGTGTGTGTGTGTAGGAGAATGCCATTTTCTGAGATTCCTCTGTGGGTCCCTTCCTGGAGCTTGGAGACTCACCATGTCAGGGGGACTGCAATGCTGTGCAGTAGAGAAAACCCTTCACGTCGTCAAGCTTAGCTGCCTCCACGCTCAGTCCACTCAGACCTGTGTCTCCCCACGCCTACCCCACCCCTCCAGCCCCGATACCGCACATCTAGGAACACCTCATAGGAAAGAACTATCTTCATAAGGAAAGAATGAAAAGGGGGTGGGGATAGCCGTCGGGGGTCTCTCACATGGAAGTCTGATGGAACCCTGTTTTGATGCCTAAGAGAAGTGGAAAACAGGGAGGGCAGAGAGGAAAGATGAACAGAAACAATGCTGAGACCAAGAAGGAAGCCAAGTTGTCGCCAGGGCCGGGTCCTGTGTCTTCAACA
>PVJH01025201.1:0-19481 GCA_004026705.1 Nesogale talazaci
CAAAAAGGATGAGCCATTTTATGCAGTTGTTAAAGTCAGATCACATCACTCCCTTGGCAATACTACTAATGAAAGGTTAACAATGAAATCAAATTTTTGGTCTTGCTTCAAAATAACGATAGTAGACACGGAGTATGGATACGTGTCGAGATGACATGACTGTGAGGTATGGTACATGGAAGGAGTTCATTAGATTCTTCGCTCTAGTTTGGAGTTTTTAAATTAAAATTTCTGCCACAGAACAAAATCTTTTAAAAACTTGTATTTCCAAGTCCCATATATGCTAAATTTAACAAAGAAACTCATCACAACCACAACAGGAGCATCCCTGTACTTTTATCACCCTCAGTGGAATATGGCCCTCCAAAGTTTTAACTTTCGTACATAATACTGACGACTCTCAAGGCATAGTTAAAACCTCCTACTGCACCCCTTCTCCCAGTCTACGGCTATCATTCTGCAAGTATTCCTTCATATTGGAAAGATTTTAGCAGTCCGGTGGTGTAGTGGTTACACATCAGGCTGCAATCCAGTCAACAGATGAGAACCAGTAGCCACGTAGGACAAAGACTGGCCTTTCTACTGCAGTGACCTGTCAGACACTGCGGAGGGTAGAAAGAAGACGGTTACTCTGAGCCAGCACTGACTCAATGGCAGTGGGTTTGGTTATATTTTTTATTTAAAAGTTGCCATAAAATGATTTTTTTATTAAATATTTTATTAGGGGC
This sequence comes from Nesogale talazaci, assembly GCA_004026705.1. Lineage (NCBI taxonomy): Eukaryota > Metazoa > Chordata > Mammalia > Afrosoricida > Tenrecidae > Nesogale > Nesogale talazaci. Next base: position 729 of record PVJH01025201.1, read on the forward strand.
TCATACATTGTTTTACACAATACATAAATAAACATACTTAAATAAACATACAAAATACATAAATACATAATACACAAATAAACATACAAAGCCAAGCACCTTCGCATGTCCGCTGCCGTTATCGTTCTCCAAACATGCGCCTTTTCCCTTGAGCCCTTGGTATCGGCTTTTCCATCCCTTCCCCTCATCCCCTCTCTCCCTTCCCAGCAACTCTCAATGCTTTATACATTATTATTGTTGTCATATCTTACACTGCCCAACCTCTCCCCCAACCCACTCCTTTGATGCCCGTCCTTCAAATAGCTTATGTGTAGATCCTTGCAGTTGGTTCCGTCTCTCTACTCCACCCTCTCTCCACCCTTCCAGCAGCGCCAATCTAACCACCAGCCCCAAGGGGCTCACCCATCCTGGTTTCCCCATATCTCCAGCTCCCCTCTCTACTAGTGTCCAGCCCATCTAGATTTGTAAGGTAGAGTTGGGATTTTACTTGGGGAAAGAAGAGGGGGGAGAAGGAGTGCTGGTGGCATTGTTGGGTAAGTGTTGGACTATGAACTAACTGTAAGGCTGCGATTCTAACCCATCAGCTGCTCTGCAAGACAGAGATGAGGCGGGACACTTCCATTAAATAAAAAGAGAGGGGGGAGGGGCCTAGAAACACAAGGTGCCAACAAAAGAATAGATGAGCATTAGCCAAACTCACTAAGTCCTTTCTCACCTCTCTCATTTCTAGCATCAGAGAGCATGCAAAGGGCAGTCAGTACTTTCAAAAATCAAGGAAGTGTTTCCCCTCCCACGTTTTCCTGCACCACAAGAAGGAAATGGGGACAGTGCTGACCTATCACAAGGACTGTAAGCAATGCCACAGAACAATCTGTGTATAAATCATTTATTGGGAAAACAAACTAGCTCTGTAAACTTTTAACCATAGCATAAAACAAGCAAAATAAAAAAAGAAAGCTTTTTCTCAGGGGACAATGAGTTTGTGCTAATGGTGGTGAAATAAATTGGAAAGGGATTCAATAATGATCGTACAACACAAAAAGTCTAATTGATGGCATTGAATTATACATGCAGAAGTTGTTGAATTGTTGAATTTTTTTGGGCAATATTGTTCTAAGCACAATCACTGCCCTCTGGTGGTGGGAGAATTGTTGAATGTTTTGTTGTAGCTATCTTTGCCACAATTAAAAAAAAACTACATGAATAACAGTGAATGCAAGAAAATGTCCTAAAATTGAGTAGCAATTAAATAACTCTTCTTGGTATGATTGAACTACTGATTTGAATGATACTGAATCATATGATGTGCCAATAAAATTTTTTTTTTGGGTGGGCATCACTGCCTCTGGTGGTCATGGGCACTACCCAGCCACCGCTGGATTTGAACCGCCAAGCCCGAGGGTTGCAGTTCCGCACTCAACCACTTACGCCACCAGGGCTCAGCCCAATAAAAATGTTTTAAAGACAAAGAAAAAATGAAGAAAGCCACTTTAAAGAAAATGCACAGCTCCTGTATGTAGGAAATGAGGTAAATACACCCCCTGACTCTCACTGACATCAGTGATTATCAGTGCCTAATAATGACCCAACAAGACAGGGAAGAACTGCCCTTGTGAGTTTCCCAGACTGACTAACTCTTTATAAGAGTAGGAAGTCAAGACTCTCTCCCTAGAAGCTATGAGTGGTTTCAAACTGCTGACCTCGTGGTTATCCACCAATGAGTAATCACTACACTGCAAGGGCTCCTAGATAAAGTCTAGAAAAAATAAATCGGTGTAAAGTTGAAGACACGCTGCTAACAACTGCCAGAAAGATCAAGATGCAGAAAAAGACTGCTTAGCATAGTAATAAAACAGACATAAAAGATATATTAATAATTTTCATTTGTAGTAATAGTGGCTTCAAAATTAATGCTATATTTAGTAGTAAACCAATCTTAACTTCCTATGACCCGTATTTTAAAATAAACTGGGTATGGTGCATTAAAAGCCTGAGGCTCTGGCCTAATTTGTTAAGTGGAACAAATCCCTACCTGTGTGTAAATTAAATTTCCTTTTCTCCATTTTCAGGTATATCATCAAAGTTTTCCATCTTTAATCAAATATAATAAGTAATGATAATATTAAGTACTTGAAATATTACTTACAAACAATATTGTTCTACGCACAATCTTATGAGAGGCACTACTAGTACTACCACTTTATACAGATTAGAAAACTGAGGTATTAAAATTTCCCAATAAGTAAAAGTGGCAGAATCAGGACTTAAACCTAAGCAGTCTGATTCCGAGTCAGAACTGCTTAAGCATGCATTGACACTTAATTCAAGACTAAAAGGAGCCCCCAATGGCATCAGTTTAAGTCCTCTGCTAACTGAAAGCCTGGCATTTTAAAACCACTCAGGGATTTCACAGCACAAAGATCAAGCAGCCTCCTCCTTTACAGATTTCAGCCCTTAGGAGTTGAAATTGGATCATTTGCATCTAATACTATTATTTCTGAGCACAACTTTTCAACGAGTGGTTTCATATTGTTTATAATTTTCATCATATTCATTCATCAGAGGCTTTTGATACTTCAAAAGTTTTCTAGGGAAAACTGACCTGCTAAGATTTAAGGATTAATAGGGAAAAGAGTATTGATGCCACATCAGAGTGGTCAACAATTATACAAATAAGTCAAAGATTACATAGAAAATAAATACCCATAAGCACAAATGTACATATACATATATATTTATTCATACACCTAGTTTTTAAAATCAGTGTGATCTTTTAAGGTAACTACTATACTTATTCTTCTCTTATCTGAAACACCATCCTTTTTAATTGAGATAATTTACTTAAGTTCCAAAATACTTATCAATGGTAATGCTAAGACTAAAACCCAAAGAATCAACAGTTCCCTTAGCCCACTTCTTTACATTGCATATCCTCATATAACAATTTGTTTTCACTTACATCTTGACTTAACGCCATGAAACTCCTCTGTAATTCTTTTGCGAATTCCAAGTTGTTCGTAACTTCCTGGTACTTAGATACTGCATCCTAAATTGACAGAGAGAACCCAATATGAAAGTAAGCACAACCACAAAATTTAAAAAGTATAAAAAGCATAAGTAACATCTTTACCAGCTGATCTTGATTAAGCCTCTCCCCTTTGTTCATTCGTTCCTGGTAATCATCAAGCTTGCCCTATTTAAAAAAAAAAAAAAGAGAATTATATCCCATTACAAAGACATATATCAGTACATGCTTAAATGGCAAAAGCTGCATTAATTCTACTTAAATGTCTCAATTCTTCAAAAGTATTTTCGGCTGAGCCCTGGTGGCGTAGTGGTTGTGCATGGGACTGCGGCCCACTGGGTTGGAGGTTCAAATCCAGCAGCAACGCTGGGCCTCCTACTTCCACCACCAGAGGGCAGTGATGCCCAAAAAACAATAAATAAATAAATAAGTAAATAAAAGTACTTTCTAAATATACTCATCAGTACATTAAAATGCTTATTTTTAATAAGCCAAGAAATTAATTTTAATAGCTATGTAAAGTCCTCTACACATTGTGAAACTGAATGTCATGTTTTAGATGTTATATGAATGTGCCTAAAATCTCAAACAGCAGCATTCATGCCTTTTACTTTTACATTGTTTAATAACCTTGTTTCATTTCCAAATCCATACTCATGGGTCCTTGCTGCTTACTCTGTAAGTTTTACTGAATTTGGGTACTATGATGTCCTTGATGGTAATGCTTTCAAAAGCAAATAGAACAGAAGCACAGCACTACAATACTAAAAAGTACATGATACACTAGACTGAATTTGGCTGCAAGGGAAGCATATACTGTAAATACAGTAAGTGCACATAATAAACTATATAAATCAGGAGCACAGTCACTTATCAAGACTATCAAGATTGGGGCTGAGGCCTGATGGCGTAGTGGTTGTGTGAAAGACTGCGGCCCACAGAGTTGACAGTTCAAATCCAGCAGCAGCTCTCCAGGAGCAAGGCTGGGCCACCTACTCCCACCAGGACAGTGATGCCACACACACACACACACACACACACGACTATCAAGATATATGTATCATATAAATGCAACATACACCTGACAGCACAATCACTAAGTATACAAGTCACGAGATGCACATGTGGTACATGAAAAGCTGTTGCATTCACTGCATCCTGTTCTCCAACTAGAGTCTGTGAAATTTGTTATAACTTTATAGCACTGAAAAGACATTATGGAGCACCTGACTATACCTTAACTATGCGGAATGAACCAAATATTGTAAACCAATGATACAATATTGCCTATTCCTTAGGTATCCCAGATTAGATATGCATGAAACAGATGAGATAAATCGTTCCCAAATACATAGAGCATATCAGGAATTGCGACGTGGTAAATTTTATTCACAGAAGTAAACAGAGCACTAACTTTTAATTAACCTGAGAGAAACCAAAAGGGGAATCCATTGAAAGATAAGCAAACACAAGATGAAACAGCACTAGATTTGTGTAACTTAAGTTTTCTAGAATTTTGCCTCCCTAAACAAGAAAAAGATGGGGCCACAGCATCAAGCGCAACAGCAGTTCTACCCTTTCCTATAGGGTAGGCATGAGTCTGAATTGGCCGGGAGTTGTAAGGTCCCAAGACACAAGAAAATTCACGTGAACAGGCGATAGAAGAGTTTGTTTTCTCTGATAAAAAAGTACAGTCATTTTGCCTTTGATGCTCTTTATGCAATATTCAACAGTATGAGGGAGATATTTGCAGGATACAACCTCTTGAGGTTGTCATGCTACAAAAAGGCCCCAAGAGATCTGTGAGTGCCTGAGCCTATCTTCTCAGATGAGGCCACAAATGACATGAAGCAAAAATCTGTCCTACTGTGCTGTGTGCCTGAGTCTCTGGCCCATAACCTCATGCACACTGGCACAAAACACTGCCTTTAACTTCTGGAATCTGAGCGGAGATGGATGCTGTTAATCTAAGTCAATGGGTTTCAATGGGTGACCACCAAGCAGCATTAGCAGCAATTGGCAACTTATTAAGAAATGTCAATTCTCAGCCCCAAATCAGATCTACTGTCATCGAAGGTCTAAAGGTAAAGATCAGGAATCTGACTTTACACGCCACTACAAGCAATACCAGGAGAAGCTCCGTGTTTCAAAAGCACTAGCCGCTACGTGGGAGGAAGATGAGACTTTCTAATCAAAAGTTAGTCTTAGCTGAGCCCCGGTAGCGTAGAGGTTGAGTGCGGGACTGCGGCCAACTGGGTTGGCGGCTCAAATCCAGCAGCAGCTCTCCAGGAGCAAGGCTGGGCCTCCCACTCCCACCAGAGGGCAGTGATGCCTTAAAAACAAAACAAAACAAACAAACAAAAAGTTAGTCTTAGAAACCCAGAAAAGGGCTGAGCCCCAGTGGCAGAGTGGTAGTGTGCGGGACTGCAGCCCACTGGCCTGGCAGTTCAAATCCAGGAGCAGCTCTCCAGGAGCAAGGCTGGGCCTTCTATTCCCACCAGAGGGCAGTGATGCCCCCCTCACAAAAAGAAACCCAGAAAAACCCTGCCCTATGGAGTTGCTCTAGGAGCCCTGGTGAGATAGTAATTCTATGTTGGGCTGAGATCCACAATGCCAGCAGTTAGAAACCAGTCTCTCCCTGGGAGAAAGACAGGGCTTTCTACTCCCATAGATGGGCTCAGACACTCACAAAGACAGTTCTACCTGTCTTATCAGGTCATTGTAACTGGGCAACTCAATTGATAGCAGTGAGTTTTTAGGATAGGTGATTCTGAAACATACTTAAAACTTGAAATTAAGTCAAAAATGGTGTAATCCCCTTACAAGAAATCCAGCAGAGTCCGAAAATAAATTATTCTGAAGCAAACAAATGATTGATGATCTTCAAAGAATTACACACGGCAGCCTCAACCTGGAAATGTTCTCTGGAGGCTGTTTTTAAAAAAACCAAACAGAAAACTTGGGTTTCTAAACCAGCTTGTAGGTGTATTAACCTATAACTTTTTTTTTTTTAAATATAGATTTCACTGGGGGCTCTTACATTTAATACATCGTTCGTATTTATTGATCTACATTATCTACTTTAACCCCTCCAGCATAAGCTCCTCTTCCCCTCTTTCCTCTAGTTCTTTAATTCCAACTCCCCCCTATTTCCCCTACTTCCTCCTCCTCCCCCATGAACTTCCGATAACTTACAAATTGTTATTACCTCTTCATATACTACACTGTCAAATGTGTCACTTCACTCATTCTTCCCCCCACCCCTGTTGTCCATGCCCCATAGAGGAGGTCACATGTAGATCCAAGAAATTTGTTCCCCCTTTCTACTCCACCATCCCCCCACCCTCCCAGTTTCACCACTCCCCACGAGTCTCAAGGGATTATCTATCCTAAATTTCCACGTTTTCAACTCCGATGTGCATCCGCTGGTCTAGCCAAATCTGTCTGGCAGAATTGGGATAATGATAGTCAGTGGGAGGGAACATTTGAGAACATTTCATTGCTACCACACTGCACCTAGACTGGCTCATCTCCTCACTACAACCCCTCTGTGTAAGAGGATGTGTCTTCACTTATTGATGGGCTTTGGGTCCCCAATCTGAACTCCCCCTCACTTTTTTATATAATATCTATATCTGATCTGGACACTCTCTTGGATGTTCAGGAAAACAGGAATCGTTCTCCAAGAGGGAAAAGTTCCCAGCTCCCATTTACCTTAGTCCTGTACTGTAAGCTGAAGTCCCAAAAATTTAAGAGTACTTACCACTAAACTCAGTGGCGAATACCAAAATGTGCGCTACAGTAAGCAAAAGCCACGTAAGGTAATCAATTGATCTAATTTTCTACTTTCCAAAACAAAGCGAACTGCGGCTTTGCGATCCTAGCTCATCCCAGTATTTTGCGATTAAGTACACTGGTCCCAATCACTGAAAAAGCAGGAGATAAATGCCATTATTCTAACTGGTTGTATCTCTACTATCATCATCTATTCCAGTAGCTTCAATAGATCCACCAAAGGCAGTACCATTGAGTCAGATGACTCGAAAACTCCACAGGACAGAATACAACTTGTCCCATAGGGCTCTCCCAAGGCTATAAATCTTTACTAAAGCTAATATCCCATCTTTCTCTCATGGAGCAGCTATTGGATTCAAACCACTAACCATTTGGTTAGCAGCTGAGGGCTTAACCTCTGCATCACCAAGGTTTCTTAAATTAAGCCTAGCAAGAAGATGTCCATTTGCATGATAAACTAATTCAATATATTTTAAAGGACATGCTTTTCACACTGACAGACCTAACATTAACTCCCAACAAACAGGGAAGGCAAAGATTTCCCTAGAGAATTTCCTTTTCCTTAACAGCCCAGCACATAGTAATTCATTCCTACCACACATGGCTGCCTAACACATGTTGTTGTTAGGGGTCAACCCAGCCTTATGAGCAACAAAATTGGGCAATCAATATTATGTTTAAACCCTTGATTGTCATCCACCTTACTGAGGGTCTTCTCTTTTTCATGGACCTTTGTTCCTTGTTTGTTTGGGTTTTTTTGTTTTGTTTTGTTTTGTTTTTACCAAGTAGAGCAATCATTTACTTACACAATTCACATTTAAATTATTTTGAGTCCTAGGGGTTTTGTAAGAGAATGGAACTTTTTCTAGCATAAAAAAGCACCAGAAAGTCCATGACATTACTGATAAAACCAACTTACCCTTTCACCAAGAAAAGTCACACATACTTCTGAGGGTTCCCACCCAGTTCAATTAAGCACTTTTATTACAGAGAAAACATGTTTCAACAGACCCCAGCCATCAGTGGGCGGCTGCAAACAAGTTTTAGGCAATTATGTCATCTTAGGTCTCTTTAGAGTACCACCTTCAAAAAGGGTCCAACTGGCTTCCCAGGAGATGCAGTTAAAGCAAGGCACAAAGATCCTGTCAGGGATTATGGTAACTATTTGGAGGAACTCTTAGGGAGATTCAAAAATGGACATCTTAACAGAATTTCTTCAAAAACAATGGACAATCATAGGAACTAATTAGGAAGTGATGATTTTAAGATGGAACACTGCATTGGTGAGTAAAGCTGAGTAATTTCTTTTTTTGTTGTTTTTTGGGGGGGGCATCACTGCTCTCCGGCGGTGGGAGTAGGAGGCCCAGCCCCACTGCTGGAATTGAACCTCCGTCCCAGTGGGCCGCAGTCCCGCACACAACCACTACGCCACCGGGGCTCAGCCCCAGTAATTTTTTTTTTTATCATGACAATGTACTTGCTTTCTTTCCATTTCACTGGGAAACCTTTTTATCCTAAACCCCTTCAGACTTCCTTTTGTTCCCCCCCCCAAAGTCAAAGAACACACCATTTGAATCACTTAAGGATGCAAAAACTTCCATTTTGACCCAGCATAAATCAAAGAGCACAAAATTGGGGAGTCATTTCTTTTAGAAGCTTGTAGACTGAAGAAATATACAGATCTAGGAGTTCGTTGAAAAGCACATTTTGACATAATTTCTATGATTCTGAGCACATACATACAGACACAGCCACCATCAAGCCTTGTCTTTCTCCCCTGGATCTGCTGCTGTTGTCAAACCGCTCACCTTGCAGTTAGCAGTCCAGTGCATAACTCACTACACTACCAGGACTCCTTCTTCCCCTCCCCCTTCATAATCTATACTTTTGAAAGAAATCCAAATAAAGTTAACTACCGAAATATACTATAAACACGTAATATAGCACCAGTCATGAGAAAGATGAAAATGAGGCTGTTCCCAAGACTATCGAAAGTCTTTGAAGGGGACCATGGCATAAAATTAACTACTGTATACCTCTGTCAGCCGTTTTTTCAAGAGGAAATGTGGAAGCTAAATAAGCTGCTTAGGGTCACACATTCCAAAATGTTTTGTGACTCAAAACCTTCCTCCCTAATAATGCTACTCTGGATTCCTGCCACCACTGCTCCATTCATATTCTGCCTGTGTGGTTTTCCTTCCTCCAGTCAGTGATTAAATCATGCTGCTGAATCAAGGTATGGCTCGGTCTCCCTTTCTTCCCAATCCAATTGAGACTTAGTTTTTAGGTGCCCTTGAGCTGGTTCAAACTCATAGGGACTCCATGTACAACAGAACAAAACACTGCCATCCTTCCAATTGTCAATCTAGCTCATTGAAGGGCTTTCCTCTTCTTTTCATTGCCCTTACCAAACTTGATAGATGGCTTTTTCTAAGCTTATAAATTTCATATAGAACAGGTAATAAGCAAAGATTCTTTTTTTAAAAGGCAGAAAGAATGCAGTACAATCCACACATGATTTGTAGCCACTATGTTTAAATACTGGAAGCAGCTATTAGACTGCTTAAGTAAGTATTGAATTTTCTATTCCCCACCAGAGGGAAGTGATGCCCCCCTCCACAAAAAGTAAGTACTGAACAATCAGGTGAGGGGATGGGACTTTGAACATCAAGACTAAAGAATTATCTAACAGTGAAATGACATCTTCAGGTACTAAGAAACTAAGTAGAGCAGGACAATATTTGTCATAAATGCCTGATTTGCAAACACCTAAGAATAGTCAACAAATTCTACAGGAGAGTAAAAAGATACCAAACTAGATGTGACATAAGTTTCACATTATAAGGTAAATGTTTATCATTTAAAAAGAACCAAAAAGATTATCCAGTGGCTGAGCCCTGGTGGTCTAGTGGTTGTGTGCTGGACTGCGGCCCATAGGGTTGACAATTCAAATCCAGCAGTAGCTCTCCAGGAGCAAGGCTGGGCTTCCTACTCCCACCAGATTAGTGATGTCACAAAAAAAAAAAAAAAGCAAAAAGATTATCCAATAAAAAGCTGTATGAAGTTATGTATAAACAAAAGCAACTGAATCTAATCTAGCATTACTTATTTTGAAGTATATTCTTAAACAGACTAAAATTTGTTCATTCAAATGATCAGAGTAGGGGCTAAGCCCCCATGGCATAGTGGTTGTGCACAGGACTGCGGCCCACTGGGTTGGAGGTTCAAATCCAGCAGCAACGCTGGGTCTCCTACTCCCACCACCAGAAGGCAGTGATGCCTCAAAAACCAAAAAAAAAAAAAAAAAGACAGGTGACGTCTTCTGACCTCAAATGATCAGAGTTAATCTTAAAGGATATTTTTTAATTATTATTTTTTTAAAACTACACATTAGAATGAGTCTTTATAAACAAAATGCTTTGTACAATCTTGAGAGTTCAACACTAAACGATACAGAAGAAAATGTAATATAAAATGTAAACCAAAAGGAATCTTCATTAAAGTTTATTTCAGTGACTTTCTGTTTGGATACTAGTACAGAGGTGGATGCCAAGCAATTAATTTCCAATGGTTCTGGTATCAGAAACTCCCTAGAAGTGTTGCTTTAAAACTCCAAAACCAAACTCACTGCTATCAGGTCAATTCTGACTCAAAGTGACTGCCCCTGTGGCTTTCCAAGTATAAAACAGGACTCCAGTAGAGCAGTTGGTAGTTTCAAACTGATGTCCTGGCTATTAGCAGCCCAATGCAATAAACCACTATTAACACCAGCATTACCAGACTATCTTGCTTACACTACCCTAATTTTACCTCCTTCAAAATATAAAAAAAAGCATGTCAGAAAAAATTCTATTTTCACAAACAGCATTTCAAGTAAAGCTATATACAGTGTTGCCCCTTTCATGGATTAAATCATTTCAGAGCTTTTCTGGAAAAGTATTTCTATGTAAGAATTTAGTCAAAATATTTATTTAACATACACAGTATGGACAGCACAGTGATATAACTAACAGTCTTCACTTTCTAGAAGCTTCCCACTACATTTTTAAAAACATGTAAGAACAGAAAGACACACAAATACATCAAGTTCAGACAATAGGTACTATAGGATGTTAAAGGAAGTTGACACTACTTTGGTTGAACGTAGTCAAGACACACAATCTCCTTTCTCAGGAAGCGTGAGTTTTCAACTCTGCCCATTAGGTGTCTCTTTAACCCACATTTTTTTCTGTGGGGGGGCATCACTGCTCTCCGGTGGTGGGAGTAGGAGGCCCAGCCCCACTGCTGGAATTGAACCTCCGTCCCAGTGGGCCGCAGTCCCGCGCACAACCACGACGCCACCGGGGCTCAGCCCTAACCCACATTTTTATACTTATATTTTACCCAACAGTCGCACTAGTATAGCTAGTGGGAGAAAGAAACAGATAGGAGTTAAAGTCAAGAAATGTAAAAGAAACCCAACTTTGGCTGAACTTCCCCTTTACAACTCCACATACGTTCTCTACTGCATTGGTGTCATTGATTTACTCTGTAAGGAGTTCAATTCTTGAAAAATCCAGAAATTTGGATGTAAAAATTAAGATGTGAAGTCTGCCACACCTTCTTTCTTTCCTTTACTATTAATGCATTTCCAAAATTTTTCTGGCGTATGACATCCTAAACTTGAGTAGAAACTCACATGTATTTGGAACTAACCTAAACATAAAAACATCAGAGTTTCACTACATGTATGATATGGACTAATGTTACAAAGACAGCTGACAAAAAAGGACTTTTCCTGATTGTTACTCTTCCCGTCATAACCTGGACACTCTAAGCAGTGTTTAATGAGACACTGAAAATGAAGAATGAAAAATGGTTTTTCCTTGGCATTCAATTTAGCTTTCTAAAATGCAGGGCTTGAAGCAAAGGCCTTACTTGGCTCAACATGATGAGCGTAAACATGAGAAATTACATTCATGTTGAAGGGTATTAAAATTCTAATTATAAAATATTATAATAAATTAAATAAAATATTGAGACCTTGGATTATCACCCACACAACATGCACCATTATTACATGAGCATCTCAATTTTTTTTCTGTAAGCTGAAATGCACTATTTTTTTGGGGGGGGCGGGCACTAAATATTCTAAGTTGCCTTTAAACTTAAATGTCTTATCTTTAACATGGCAGTAAAATTAAGGTTATGATAAAATTGTTATATTCAACCTTTCGTAAATGTTTTATAAAAAAGAACTAATCATCTAGCCTTAAAAATTTATAAAATCATGGTAAATCACATGCTTATGTGTCACACCAAGTATATGCTAACTCAAATAAGAGAAAAATATTTATAAGGATTTGTCCATGTTAAAACTATCCACTCAAAAGAAAAAAATCCAAACCATCCCCTTCTCATTTAATACTTAGGAATTTACTCTCATACCAGAACAAAAGCAGAGTATCTCACGAGAATTGTTAGCTCTCGTTAATTTAATGATTTATAGCTTTACTTTGTTAAATTCAGATTTTCACCGCTACTCCCTGTCTTCCGCATGAACACCACACAACACAGTCCAGGAAAGCATTATAGGTCCGTTTCCTGTCCCCACCCCCCACCCCAGGACAAGGTGATCGCAAAACAAAGTAATCTCATCCTCTGCAATGCAGAGAAAGAGTTCTTGCAGTCAGTAGGAAAGCAGGCACATTAGAGATCTTAAATGTCAAAGAAAACCTACCGATGCTACCTGCCCTAAAGATTTACTTTTATGAAAGTTAAGAATTTTCATTTCATAATTCTTAACACAAATTCTGTACAATAGCAACAGCGACTATTTTAAGTCAAGGCATACTGCAATGCTTTGAAAAGAACGATAGCCTCCTCCCACAATGACAGCAGCCTTTTTCAAAAAAGTATGTATGAAGTGGCCAATATGAAGAACGTAAAGATGTAAAGGGAGCACTATGAAAAGTACTATGGTTTTAGTTATCAAAGTTCTGGTCAAGCATTAGTTGCAAAGCTGTCTGTTTTGTTCTTTAAGGCAATGAACACTGGCTCAATATTTTACCTTCATGAAGACACTAGAATCTAAACCTATAATACTTGGTGTATACAAAGAGTAATTCTAAATTCCACCCATTAAAGGCATCTTTTTCTTCTTCATCAAAACCAACATCTATCTTACAACTTCAAATTAGGTCCTTTTAGATATATTAGTTTCAAATATCATCTTGCATAGCCCAGAGTCTAATTCTGTACCAAATGATGAAGAAAACTAAACAATTATGATATGCAAAACTTTTAATCAGTCAGATTTGTAAATGGAGTTTTACACTTTAACTGCATTTCTCTTCGAGAAACACACCCATGTAGTTTTTTTGTTTGTTTGTTTTTTAGTTTTTTGGGCATCACGGCTCTCTGGTGGTGGGAGTAGGAGGCCCAGCCCCACTGCTGGAATTGAACTTCTGTCCCAGTGGGCCGCAGTCCCGCGCGGCCACCGGGGCTCAGCCCCCCATGTAGTTTTTATAGGCACAAACTTCAAAAAGCACCAAGCTACTTACTATTTAGTTGCATTACATAATAGGATATTTAAATGTCAAGCATGCATTCTCAACTTTAATATTTAGTTTTCCCTTTCGAAGTGCAAAAATTAGAAAATAACTTCCTAAAATGAAACTACTTCAATTATCTTATTAAAAGGAATTGTACATACCTGTCAACTAGTCATTTTGGGCAAGATATTTTAGTAACCATGGAAAAGGCGAGTGACCCAGAAGGTTCCAATACAAATATGTCAAGATTGAAATATAGCTCAAATGTTCAGACTTCAGGAAAAAGAAATCTAGTGGTAAATGGTACCTTACTTTTACCTCATTTGTTCCTAAAAGGTCCCAAACTGGTTTGTAAAGCAAACTTAAGGTTTAGAATTAGAAATGTTCACTAACTACTAAAAAATGAATGGTACACCTCTGCATACTAAAAAATTAAAGACAAAATGTGCTGAAATTAAAAGGAAAATCCAAATGCTTTGGTAAATACTTCTAAATAAAAGTTTTAATAAAACTAGTACTGCCAATATATTAAACAGTTGGTTTATCAAAATACCTTACCTGTCTGAACTCTTCCATTACCTAGCAAGCAAAAAATAAATTGTTTGCACAATATTAAATCTCCCTCAGTCAATAATCTGTGTAATAATTGTGGCAAGGTTGTCACCAGATAGTACTATATATGCTTATAAACTGGAGTGAACGATCATCGTTGAAGCCTGACAAAGTATTTTTCCAGACCCACTAGAAACCAACAGTCAGCACACAAATTAAAGTGCCTACAAATCAGAGCCTGACTCAATAAAGGTTTAATGTGTACTTTGATGCCTACCCCAAAAAAGGGCGTTTTCCTAGAAATCCTGAGAAACATTCGAACACAAACTAGATCGACAAAATTGTTTCTTGGACTAAGTACGTTTTAAATACCCAAATTGGTCTAAATTCCAATGGGATGAGCAAAAACTAAACCACCTGACATGACTTACAAGGTAACTGGCCTGAGGCATGCTTAATACATTTGAATGTAGTTACTACTTTGCGCTAAATACTTTTGTGATGTTATTTTGAAATCCATTATTCAAAATCACGTTAACAAAAACATGCCTAAAGGAATGGCAAAAGTGAGACATCTCATAATTTGTTCATCTCCCAGGTTTAAATAAAGTCTACGAGCCCAATACGGAAGTAAAATATAGACATGTTTTGAAAACTCTTCAAAAGAGTCAATTAAAAAGCAATGACGTATCACCACCTATCAACTTATTCCCCAGAGAGCACATTTTGTCAGTCACTACAGCTCAAACGTCTTAAGGAACACCATTAGGGGGCTATGATAAACCAGTATTTAAAGTCTTAATCTCCAAAATTCAATCTATGACTTTAAGTATGCTCTATGTGAGGCAAGCAATCATTACTCGGTCTTGCCAAGGGCTGAGTTTTGTAAAAACCAGCATTAACGCAAATGGATTACTTCCCCTTTTTGTCTCCACTGCCCCTGCCCTCTCCAAATCTGACTCAAGGTGGAATTATTCACTCAGCCTTCCACCGACCCCAGCCCCTGCGCGCGCGCGCACACACACACACGCACGCGCGCGCGCACACACGTCTGAGACGGTACTCTGCTGTGTGCGGAATGCATGCAACAAAGGGCCGTCCTTTTAGGATTAACCTCACGGGTGTCCTAGAATGACTTCAAACTTTGATTGAAAAAACACTGTGGGTGTGGCTCGATGGGGGGGCGGGGGGGGCGGAGGGCGGCCGCGGAGCGACTGCGGCCCCGGCCCCCCCCCCACTCTGCTTTCGCTTTGTGCTCACAATGCAGCTCCTGTGAAGCGCTTCCCTCGGCCGGCGCCGCCGCCATGTTAGCCGCGCTCTCCATGTGCCCAGCGCCCGAGCGGCGCCCGCCGGGACCCCGGGGAGCCCCCGCCCCGCCCCGCCCGTCTCCTCCGGGGCCGGCTGCCCCCCGCCCCAGCCAGCAATCCCCTGGGGACCCCGGACGCGCGGCAGTCCCTCGGCTCGGGCCTAAGCGGGGCGTAGCGTTCGGGGGGCGCCGAGACAATCGGAACAAAGAAAGACACCGAGGGGAGCCCGTGCCGCGCGGGCGGGGGAAGCGCGGCCGACCCCCTCGGCACGAGCCCGGAGGGAAACGGGTTCCCCTTGAAGGCTCGAACGACGCCGCTCTCCCGCGCCAAGCGGGCGGAAACGGGGTGCCCGGGGCCCCCCGGGGCTGAAAAGCGCAGTCCCCCACGAGGCCGGCGGTTAGGCACCGAGCCCCCGACCCCTGGCTCCCCACTGCCGCCCGCCAGTCTCGGTAACGGACACCGGGCGCCGGCCGGGACCTCGATGGCAGCTGCAGGCGAGGAACAGGCCTGGGGCACTGCTGCGGCCGGGTCAGGTGACAGGCGCCTCCCCAGGAACCCGTTCACGGGGGAGGCGCGGCGGGCTGGGGGCGAGCGGAGGGCGGCCCCGGGAGCCAGCGAGGGAAAGCCGCGCAAGGGACCAGGGGGGGCCTGTCGAGGTGCGGCCGCGCAGAACCCCCTCCCCAGCCCACTCCACGGCACTCCGGGCACCTTTTTCTTCTCCAGATTCCGAAGTTTCTTGTCGATCACCCCGAGAATCTGCTTCATGGCCTCGGTCTGGACAGCGCCGGTGCCGCTGGCGGGGTGCTGAGAGGCCGGCGCCGCTGCCCCGGCCCCGGCCTCGCTCCCGGAGGAGCCCGACGGGGGTGGCGGTCCCGACGACTTGCTGCCGCTTCCGCTGTGGCTGGT
This sequence comes from Nesogale talazaci, assembly GCA_004026705.1. Classification (NCBI taxonomy): domain Eukaryota; kingdom Metazoa; phylum Chordata; class Mammalia; order Afrosoricida; family Tenrecidae; genus Nesogale; species Nesogale talazaci. Next base: position 16,847 of record PVJH01025201.1, read on the forward strand.
GGCCGAGGGCATCTTCAGACCGGGAGAGGAGAGAAGAAAAAGCGGGAGGACAGACAAGAGCGGCGAGTCAGGGGACGGACGGGGCGAGACGCGGGACAAAACGCGCAGCGGGCGGGAGGCTGCGCGAGCGGGTGGGGGAGGGGGCGGCGCGCGCCGCGCGGGCAGGAAGAGCCGGCGAGCGAGCGAGCGAGCGCGCGCGCGCGACCCGCCAGCCGGGCGCCCGGCCCGGCCCCGCTGCGCGTGGCCCCCCGACACCCCCTCCCCCCGCCCTTCCCCGCCGCCGGCCGGCCCGCCTGCCCGAGGACCGGGAGCTCGCGCCGGGGGCGGGGCCTCGCCGCGCCGACTGCCAACGGCCACTGCAACGGTCCCTGCCGAGCGGACCGCGGGCGGGTCGCCTGCCAAGGCAGGGACAGGAAGGGGAAGGTCGCGGCTGAGAGGCCGAGAAAGGGCACTGGAAGTGGCCGGGGTGAGGGGTAACTTGGGGAGCAAGCCCCTCGCGGAGGTCCAGCCGATCCGGAGGTAAAGGACACTCGGGCGCAGCGGCCCTCTTCCCTTTCAGCGCCTTGGTCCGGGCTGGCGCTCACCGTGCGCGCGCAGAAGCCGCTGGAGTCCCCGAATGGGCGGCTGAGGGGGGCACGGGTGACGGTGCAGCGCGTTCTGGGCTGTGTTATGCGCTCCGAGGGCGCAGGCCGCTTCGCCCCGTCCCCGCTGCGCCGAGAGCCGCTGCTAGTGAGGCGGAGAGCCGGGAGCGGGAGGGACTTAGCCAGCCCTCTGAGGCCGAGGGGGCGGGAGAAGCAGCTGGCGGGGCCCTTCGTGGCCGTCGGGGCTGCCCGGCGCGAACGCCTGCTGGGAGGCGCACGCCCGGCCTCTCTCCTGCGGAGCCCAGCCCCCTGCTTGGATGTGTCGTGCAAGTCCTCGCGGGCCGGGGGGCCCCCGCCGAGGCGGAAGGAGCGGCGCCTCAAAAAAATTTTTTTCCTGCATTCGATGCTAGGGTCCTTCAGGCGAAGTTGCTTGATGCCCAAACGAGGGACAATAGGTGTCAAGCAGCTGGATCTGGAATTGGCGACTGCTCTGTGAAGCACCCTTATTTGGGATGGGTTGGGCTGGCGGGGGGAGGGGGGTTGGGGAGGGGAAGGGTCAAAGTCTGCAGTAATGGGTGCCTGGAGTGGGTGGTGTAATCTCGGACTGTAGAATTCCTTGGGTGCCGCGCAAACTCCCACACCCCAAAAGATTTTTGAAAATACACGCAACTGGCCGTTCTTCAACAAAACGGCCCCAGTAACCTAGGAATTCTCTGTAGAGTGAGTTGGGATGAGCATAAGTGACGTTTATGAAGTCTTACAAATCCCAGACTCATTAAAAATAACATTAAGACCCCTAGGAGAGTTTATGTTCAGTAACCCCAAAGACCCTATCAATAACCTGTGGGACAGTAAAAGTTCTCCATAGGGTTTCCAAGGCTGTAAATCTTTTAATCTTTGTAAATCTTGACAAAAACAGACTACTACCTTTTTCTCCTGTATTAATTTAATGGGTTTGATTATTCCAAATTGCTGGATTATTTTTTGCCTTTTGTTTTAAATTTGTAAGAGAATGTTGAGTGAAATGTATTCATTTGTACTTGTGTGTGTGTACATAAACATTTTTTTTCTTCTCCATGATAATTTTTCCGGTCTTGTAAGTAACCTACAGATAGGATGTGGACAGTGAGCAGAATATGAGAGAACACAAACTGGCAGAAAATGAAGTAAAATCAATCAACCAGTGAAAACTCAGCAAGATCATAGTGTATGACCTCAGTAAATGACCAATTTATCATTTAAATTCAACCAAAAAAAAAAGATTTTCACAATAGGATTCTACCAAAATTGCTATTCCTTGGGGCATAAAATGAATAATCATGGTTGGCAACAGTTTATCCTTAGGGAGCTTAGAGAAAATACATAACAGCAGCCTCTGGCCTCGAATATTTGTTAGCTGCAAAGTCTTTCTCTTTTCTAATATTTATTGAGCACTTTACAGTGCTAGGGAGGGGGGCAAAAGAATATCCCTCTTCTCCTGGAGTTGGCCTTCGAAAGGGGCAAGAAGCAAGTGGGAGTGAAGGAGAAGGAACAAGAAAAAAAAGAAAAAAACAGGATGGCAAGTAAAAGCCTTGCCACTTGACATTTGAGACAAGACCAGAAAGTCATGAAAAGACCAAGGAATTATCTTTGAAGAATTTTCCAGGTAGAGGGAACACCAGGTACCAAAATCTGAGATGATAATGTGCTGGTCGGGCTCAAGGAAGTTCAGAAGAGCTAGGAGATGAGATCAAAGATGTAAACTGGAACCATGTGGAAGGGCTACCACCTTTTACTAAAGTGGGTGAAATAGGAATCGCTGCATACATAGTTTGAAGCCGAGGAGTTGCCAACATGTTTTAAATAAATTGTTCTTCTGCTCTTTTGACTGTAAACGTGTACTGAAGGTTGATAAGCAGAAGCTGGGAGACATGATTAGTTTCCTTTGAGTTGATTCTGACTCACGGAAGCCCCGTGTGTACAGAGCAGAACTCCATAGAGTTCTCAAGATTGTGACCTTTCAGAAACATACACAGGGCACCTAGCTATTTGCACCGCCCAGGTAGGAGACTACT
>PVJH01025201.1:19581-31704 GCA_004026705.1 Nesogale talazaci
TGGAGACTCTGGTCCCTCCATTCTACTGACCCCAACAATTTCCTTACAGCCAGGTGTGCAACTTTTTAGTTTCTCTACAAATAACTTGATAATTTTTGCTTTAAAAATCATACATTTTATGGGCTGAGCCCCGGTGGCGTAGTGGTTGTGCGCGGGACTGCGGCCCACTGGGACAGAGGTTCAATTCCAGCAGTGGGGCTGGGCCTCCTACTCCCACCACCGGAGAGCAGTGATGCCCCCCACCAAAAAAAAAAAAAAAAAAAACATACATTTTATATAGTGTGAAAAATGATGTATGAGCCCCCAATAAAAAGATTTTAAAAAAGAAGAAAAATCACACATTTTAAATTTAAAAAGGACTAAGTCCCAACACAGAAATAAAACTTCAATTGGCTTCAACTTCAATTGAGCCGCGGTGGCGTAGTGGTTGTGCACGGGACTGCGGCCCACTGGAATGGAGGTTCAATTCCAGCAGTGGGGCTGGGCCTCCTACTCCCACCACCGGAGAGCAGGGATGCCCAAAAAAAGAAAGAAAACTTCAATTAATTTGCTGATACCTTTTTTCACAAATGCCCAAAACAAAAGGTAAAATCATTTAGCCAGATTTAAAAAGCAGCAGGCAAAAATGGAGATCTCCTTTTCTACTTATGGTAGTTTTAGTAGCCATACAAGGAAACCCATAAAAAGGCACACTCACATGTATCCCTGTTTTTTTTTTAATGGACATTTGAAAAACTAAAAATTGAAATCTTTGCAGATGCTGACAGCCTCTCGTTCTTTCCAGCAACTGCTGGTCATCTCAAACCATCCCGCTGACCTTGCCACCTTCCAGTTAGCAGCCCAATACCTAACCCTCCACCCCACCAGGGCTCCTTCATAATCTTTTCAAAACACTCAGTCCTATTAAATTGATTCCAACCCAGAGTGACCCTATAGGGCGGGGTAAGACTAACCCCTGTGGGTCCCTGAGACTATATAATCTCCATAGCAACAAAAGCTGTGTTTTCTCCCACAGAGCAACTGGTAGTCTGAACCTCTGAGCTTGTGGCTGGTGGTCCAGCACATGACCCGCTATGCCACCAGGGCTGCTTTGGCGATTCCTGAGCTCAGTGGTTGGCAAATTGCGGTTCGTTCAGTGTGAACGTGCGACTCTGAAGTAACATTGAAAACATTTGAAGGCTATTTCAGATCACAGTGACTTCATTTGTTTGGGAAAACATATTTAAGGCTCTTGAGTGATTTTAAAGTTGTTCGGAGGGACAGGGATTAGCTCTTGGGTCTCAAGAGTTGGCTGACCCCTGCCTTAGCTCTCTGCAAGTCAAAGTGTTCTCAGGCATCTCTTACAAGCTTGTGAGAAATGCAGGGTCTCAGGCGCTACCCCAACTCTACTGGATTAAGAAACATTTTCACAGTATCCTCCAGTGGTTATAATACATATTAGAGTTTAAAAAAATCAATGTATTCATCCTCAGAATTTGGCCAATGTCTTTGAGATCTGATAGGAAATAATCTAGCAGGCAAATTCTTCCGCCCCCCCTCCCCACCACCATCCATCAGAAACTGTAAGAATGGAGCTCAGCTGTGTTTCACAGGCCTTCAAGAGAAGTCTGATTGCTGTGTGCTGGCTTTGGAGAGGTAGTATTGAAAACATCTTGTGATGAGGTGGGCCAAGGGATGGCAGTAGAGACCTTTCCCTGGCGCAGGGCCCTGCATGAGGTATCCAACCGTGAGGATTAGTTGTCAACTAAATTAGGGCTTTTTAAAAAATTTTATTTTAAGGAAAACAGTTGTGAGGAGACCAAGATAGACTAGTCGACTCATGATAGAACTTCACATTTTGGTTTCCATTCACAGCCTGCCAGATTGGCCTAGTTTATGCTGCGATAACAACTCTAAAAGAATCGATGTTTTCAAATAGATCGGCATACTATATACTCCCTGGACTAACCGGCCAACTGTTTTTGTAAAAGTCATTTAGTGGTTTCTGTGATTGGTTTCCTGCTACCAGAGAACAGGATTACATAGTGACAGCGTGATCTTGTTCGTGCCCCTTCATGGGGACTTTGAACCACAGAATGAAATAGTCTTGTGCCACCCCCCTAGTCATTCCTTTGTCTGAATCCATTGTTGTCGCTACTGTGTCCATCTCTTTCGTGTTTTCTTCTTCCACTGACTGTCTATTAAGTATGCTGTCCTTCTGGAACGGATTCTTCCTGATGATACCTCTGTAGTGAGATGAAGTCTCACCATCTTTCTAGGGACAATTCTCCCTGTCCTTCCCAGACAAGTGTGTTTGTTCTGACACACTTAATATTATCTCCAGATACATCAATCATTTTCCAGTCTAACTTATTCATTGTTTAGCTTCTGCATGCATCTAGGTGATTCAAGATACCACGGCTTGGAGAGATGCATCTGAGTCCTCAAAGTGGCATCCTTGCTCTTCCACACTCCCAAGGGGCTTTATGCCATCAATTTACCCAGCGCAATACATTTTTTGACTTCTTGACTTTTGCATCCGTGGATGTTGATGATAGATCCAAGTAAAATGAAATTCACCTGTGTGAAGCTGAATTGACTAGAGAAACAAATTCAGAGACTCAGATTTGTGTAAGAGAGAGCTTTATATTAGGAATTATATTCATAGAAAACATCTCATACTAGTCCAACTCAAGTTCAATAGTTTATAAGTCCCTCCTCAGACTCAAGCCATCACATGCAATGATGCAGAATGCAGGAATATTGCAAGCTGGTGGATGCAAATTCATGTGGATCCAATGGTGGTGATAATATTACAGGGTTCCAGCAACTCTTAGCGTGGCCCCCAAGCAGGAAGGTGAAGGGAGAGAGAGAGAGAGGCTGACCTCCAGAGAGTTAAGTATCTTGGTTGTACCTCCAAGTGAAATTATTAGGCTGTGACCTGATTGACAGGCTAAATCACCCCTACACTTTTATGCAGCTTCAAGCTGACATGAAGTTATTTAACTACCACACCACCACATCTAAAATAATGTCTGGTCCTCTACAAAAGACATTTGCCTGCAGAGATTGCCTTTTTCAAGCTTAGTCTACATATCCCATGACAGTTCAATAGCAAGCTCTGTTCATAGTCTTCATCCAATAGACTAATGATGGAGAAGCCAAATCTCTAATATTGGATCACTATGCTATCCAGATGGAGATCTCAAAAGTATTTCAAGTTGTCGAATGTGCCAGATAACGGCCAAATAAGTCATATGACCTCATCCAACCATAAGAAGGTCTGTGGCATTTAGATTTTATGTCAACTCTCTCTTGTGTGATGGAATCCAATACATGCCTCCTGGGATGTGAGACTTAAGCGAGACATTGGTGAGCCCTCTTCTCTCTCGACCTTCCTGTTTGCTAGGTCTCAGCGCCTGCTTCCCATGGAGCCACCAGTCCTGAAAACGGACCTTGGATACACAGGACTCTGTACCCACTTGGCGGTGATTTTTCCTGCATCCCGTGACACTTCTCTATCATCAGCCTGTGTCTACATGAGTCCAGAAAGGGCTCTGGCTAGCATGGCACCCACGAGTTTCACTGGGACTGGGCCTCCGGGCCTTCTTGACATAAGACCGCTTGTGTAATATAAACCTCTGTCATACCTATGAGTGCCATTGGTTTTGTTTCTCTAAACAACACAGCTTACCCCAGGGCCCAAAGGTGTTAACCGATTAAACGCTGAAAGGAAGTGGGGAGAACTAGAACTGTCGAGTGAACAGACACAGCAATCCTTCCTTTTGTGTAATACGGCATCCCAACTCCCCATTTTTGGGTGTCTGTCCTGCAAAGTCCAGGAAGATCAATACATTAAAGCAGTACTTTTAGGGTGACTTTCTGCACAGCTCAAATGCCATGCTCTCAAAACACCAAACATCTATTTCCTACTTGACATGAAAGGTCCATAGTCTGTGTGAACCTGTAATTGTCAATGCTTTGATTTTTTGCCTTTTTTTCCTAATCCAAAATCATAAAAGTAGCTTGGGTTTAGGATCTCACTGGGGGGAGACACTATGCGTCCACTGGTGAAACAGAATACAACAATAATTGGAAAGCACTTTCTCAAAAACCTTGACATTAAGGTATTTTAGCACATTTTAATAACCCAATCTTCCAAACTGACATTCACATGTTTAATTCAACCACAGCCCTCTGAAGTCCCTAGAGTCAAGTGAAATGAATAAGTGCAAAAGATTTCGCTGAGCCCCGGTGGCGTAGTGGTTGTGCGCGGGACTGCGGCCCACTGGGATGGAGGTTCAATTCCGGCTCCCAGGAGCAAAGGCTGGGCCTCCTACTCCCACCACCTGAGGGCAGTGATGCCTAAAAAAAAAAAAAAAAAAAAAGAAAAAAAAAAAAGATTTCAACAGCTTTAATTTGAATCACCTAATACCAATGCCAAGTTATTTGTAGCAAGAGTAACTTTCATCTGTGTACATTACCTATATCTCTGCTTCAGGTTGAAGCTATGAAAAATTACAAGTCCATGACAGTCAAAATATGACATATGCCCCACCTGATGAGGTGAGAGACAAGTGAGTTCTGGGAGATACTCCACAGACAAAACTAGATGGCAGCATAGACCCTGAGTCCTAGGAACTGGAGGAGCCGAAGGGAGTTGCTCCAAGGGCCTATCCTGATGGAACCAGACCTCTAAAGCCAGAAAAGGCACAGGGAGCCCCAGCCAGCACCAGGATACTTCTATCACTGGACACACAAGACTCTGTACCAGTGATTGTCCCGGTGTCACTGCACATGCTTCGTGAGTCGGAAGGAGACTTTATAGACTGGTATCAGACATGTGGGCTAATATCAAACTTATAACCTTGGACTGGACTGGGTTGGGATGCTTTCTCAATGTTCCATTCCTCTTGTATATAAACCTCTCCCTCATATCCAAATGTGTGTTTATGAATTTGTTTCTCTAGTCTACCAGGACTAATACAAGAGCTAGGCAGAAAACTGAAAAGGGTAACTCAGGAAGACATCAGGGAAGTATAATGAAATATGCCAAAACCTAGTGTCAAAAAGAAAAAAAAAACAGCATATCTCAAGCTGAAAGAACAAAAAAAAAGTCTCAAGTTGCAGTATTGAAGGAGTTGATGGGAGAAATATTAAACTGACACAGGAAGCAACAAAAAAAGATGATACCAAAAAAATTGGTTAACATCCATCCACATCAAGAAGCAGCATATGACAAAATACCAATGATAACAAGTCCAGGCTAATAAGTGTCATAGCAAGGAGTCAAGGGGTATGGAGAAGGGGGCAGGAAGAGTTCCATCTTTCTCTTACTGAGCAGCTGGTGGTTTTGAATTGTTGACCGTGTGGGTCAGCAGTCCAATGTATCACCCTTACTCCACCAACACTCCTTGAAGAGGACCCAGGATGATAAATATTGCTGAAATCAGATAGATCCTGGCTGAAAGAGAACACCAGAGGATGTTTATACTTACATTTTTTTTTGTTTTTTGGGGGAGGCATCACTGCTCTCCGGTGGTGGGAGTAGGAGGCCCAGCCCCACCGCTAGAATTGAACCTCCATCCCAGTGGGCCGCAGTCCCGTGCACAACCACTACGCCACCGGGGTTCAGCCCGTTTACTTACATTTTATTGACTATTCAACAATTGTGTTGATACCAAATGATTTTAGGATAAAAAGACCCCCAAACTCAAATATAATGTAAGAAGAATATTTACTAAGTCTTAAACAGGTGAAAAAAAAAGTCAAAGCTACAACATCCAGATGGAGATCATTAGCAGGAAGTAATAACTTCTGAGGATTTCCATCAAGGCAGTTAAGGCATGATTCATGACTATATGACTCCTCCCCCAGATGGTGATCTACATCAAGGATGCATGCAAGCAAGCCCCCTAGGGGAGACCCACCTCTCCTAAGGCTAAGTGGCGAGGGGCCGAAATAATCTACTTTCCAGCACACACTTCCTGAAGTGAAGATTACTCAGCCCCATCAATAGAAGGAATTCAATTTAATGGAGGTTTGACCAGGTGGAGAATTTGAAAATTGATTTTGTGCTTTCACTGTCATCCATACCCTGCAAACAGGGTGCTCAGAATTTAAGCTTTAATACATACAGAACGATGGCTAACATTGCCAAGAATGGAAATTACAAAACACCATTATGCTCATAGCCTGTACATAGACCAAGAAACAATCAGTTGGAACAAAGCAATCCTTGGTTTTAAGGATTGTATCCTTTCTTTTTTTGTTGTTTTTGTGTTTTTTTTGGGGGGGGGGCATCACTGCTCTCCGGTGGTGGGAGTAGGAGGTCCAGCCCCACTGCTGGAATTGAACCTCCGTCCCAGTGGGCCGTAGTCCCACGCACAACCACGTCACTGGGGCTCAACCCAAGGATTGTATCCTTTCATTATACTTAGTCAATCTATACTGAGTAGAAATAATCAAGAGGATTTGAGCTTAAATTCTGAGTATCTTGTTTGCATAAGGCTATCGATAAAAATGAAAGCTTCAAATCCCTTACGGAGTCCCCAAATAAATTAAGCCCATTTGAATTCCTTCTGATAAGGATGTAGGTAGTCTTGTCCTCAGGCAGAGTGACTTGGAAAATGGATTGCACTGTTTTCCAGTTAACCCAGTGGAGGGCATTCTCTGAGAGGCTTGCTTGGGTGTATCCTTGATGGACTGGAGGCATTACTGGTGTGGGTTTTCATGTGGCTCTTCTGGCTCTCAGGCTCTGGCTCCATCAGTGTAGTTTCATGTGACTTGTCAACAGGAATGTCTCATAAAGAGAAACGTATCTGGCCTCCAGTGAGCTATTATATCTCCATTGTGTCTCCAAATGTGGTCATCAAGCTGCAACCTGCTTGAAAGAATAGACTCCAATCCCTTTGCAAGTTGACAGATTGTGTAGCTGCCACAGCTATCCTTAGTCTTCATCTGCAAAGGCTTCAAGACTTCCAGCAAGCAATATTATGTTGTCTGCATCCCCACAAAGATTGTTCATAAGCCTTCCTCCAGTCCTAATACTGCATTCCTCTTCATATATTCCAGCTCCTCTGATTATTTGCTTGCCATACAGATTAAATAAATATGGTGAGAGGACACAATCCTATGACACCTTTTTGGTTTTAAACCATGCAGTAGTATCTCCTTGTTCTATTCGCACAACTGCCTCTTGAGCCATGTACAGATTCCACGGGAGCACAATCAAATGTTCTGGAAGCCCCATTCTTAAGATCATCCATCATTTGCTAAGGTCCACACAGATGCCTTTGCATAGTCAGTAAAAGTCAAGTACACATCTTTCTGGTATTGTACACATCTTTCTGGTATCCATCCGACATCAGCAGTCATATTCCTTGTTCCACATCCTCATCTGTGTCCAGCCTGAATTTCTGGCAGCCCCTGTCACTATATTGTTGAAACCTTTGTTGAAAGATCTTCAGCCAAATTTTACTTGCATTTAATAGTAGCAATACCGTTCTATGACGGTTGTATAACTTGTGCATTCTGCTAGGCCGCCTTTCTTTAGGATGGACACAAGTATGACAGACTGACAGAATTTAGTGGATTGAACACTTAAGAAACTATTTGATGATAGAATTGAAAAGATTTTGACTATGAACACTGAAGTCTTTTTTTACATGGTGGTAATGGTTACACATTGGACTGCTCAACAGAAAGTCAGTCATTCCAAATTACTCCTGAGAAGATAAATGAGTAAAGAGTCACAGTCCCAGAAACCCACAAGGGCAGTGTCTGAGTGGCTTAGAATTTGGAATGGACTGGAGGACAGGGAGTTTGGTACTCGGGCAGTGAACTGTGTGTATTAGCTCTGTGTTTCAGTGGTCTTTTAACAGGAGTGATTTTGTTTCCCGCTGAAACATCAGGCAATGTCTGGAGGTTGTTGTAGTTGTCACAACAGGAAAGGGACGAATGCCTTGCTGGTAGTGGACGAGGGCGCTTCATAAGGCACGAAACAACACGTGTTATTAGCTGCAGCGGAGTCACCACCCGGGCCACAATGGCAGCAGTGCCAAGGTGGAGAAACTGTCCCATCACACGAATAAGAATGTTGTCACTTATTTCATCATTTACAAATGAAAATAATGGGACACGCTGGCAATTAGAAAAAAACTTTATAAATACAGTGTGAAAGAACATAAAATTGAACTAGGAAAAAACAAACAAATAAGGGCTGAGCCCCCGTGGCATGGTGGTTGTGTGGGGGACTGCAGCCCACAGGGTTGGCAGTTCAAATCCAGCAGCAGCTCTCCTTCCTACTCCCACCAGGGGACAGTGATGCCCCCACACACACACACAAATTGAACTATGAACTACAATTTACCAGCAACTTTCATCTCGGTAATAATTCATAACCCTGTTTTTCCCCCAGATGCTCTATATTTTACACATATCATGTATCCCACCGAAGTCCTTGGAAGACCAAGAGACATTCTCTGCTGAAAAAAACTAATCTTTGAGGTGAGAATTGGTACACAAGGTTTTAGAAGAAGTGCAGAGATACGTATGTATGTGCCCGTTAAAGCTAGGTCCTGGGAGAATTTAATTCTCCAGGGAATTCCTCGTGTGAGATTGTTTCTACAGCTGGCCCTGTTGAATGTTATTACTTTGCCAATAGCTTTCCCGCCTAACAGCACAACTCACCTTACATGATGGTTTGCCCTTCCTGTGCTGATACTTTATTTCTTATCTTGGAGGCCTAAGAAGAAGATTAAAAGTCTAACTAATTGCTGCTTATAAACATGACAAGTGTTAAGAGAGATATAGGTCCTGTACTATCTTTTTCCCATATAGATAAGACCACATAAGAACCACCTCAAGGAAGGAGGCCTCACATCGGCTGGAGTCACCCCTTCAAGAAGAGGAAAAGAGAGAAGACCATCCACTTGATGCTGTGCCACATGGAGACAAGGCTATGCAGAACAACAGACCCTCCATAGGACTGAGAGGAGACCCTTACTGGAAATTCAGGTTGAGACCAGTGAGCAGTGAGAGGAGGCTCTGCTGCTTCTATTGGGGGGTAAGGTGGGTAAATGGGGAGGAGCAACCTCCTATTGGGAAGGGATGCTGAACAATAATTTTGGACAACCCAAGGGGAGAATAAACCCAGTTCTATGCCCTTGGTAGACACCTCGAATATGTCTCCACCTACCCTTCAGTGACCCACACCATGGATGGACACTGTGATGCGCTTAGATGCTGGCCTTACAAGGAACATGGCATTCCCCCAAGGGCCATACCAGATTCAGTGTGGAAGCTTGACGGAATGAAATGGGCCCCACCTCCAAAGTACTCAATACCCTTGGACTTAGGGCTGAAATACCTTGATGGGAGAGGATGCAAGGTATGGCCGCCCGAGACTATAGAAATGGTAGTTCTTGGGCCTGGGATGGGTCCGTTGACTTAGTGAATGTCCAATCAAAGAAGACCCAGAACCATCATATATTTGGTGCCTCAATGCTCCCCTTGCATGAATAGGACAGAGTTTGATATGAGAGGCAGGGCTCTGCCCTTGTCAGCGATGAAGCAGGAAATTTCCCTCTAGCACCAATCCCCATGCCAAATATAGACAGTGCTCGATCAATTAAGAAGTCAGTCTGTACACAGCAACAACTCAGAGAGTTCAGCTCACAGTTGGACTATACTCATATAAATTCCTAATATCAACAGTACCTTAAATTCCATATCATTTGATAAATTCTTGAAGTTATCAATGCAATCATCTCATACCTAAAAGGGGGAGGTGACGGTGTTTTTCTTTTTTGTTTTGTTGCTGCTGCTCTTGTTGGTTTTGGTTTTGTTTGTTGTTTTTGTCATAATATGACCACCAAAGTAAACCAGAGTCATTCATAACCCGGAGACAAGCAGATGGATTCTAGGCACCCAGTCCAAGAACAGCTAGTTCTTATAACATAGTCCGGCTCAATACACGCCTGCACGAAGACATCACTGACGATCAGGGTGCAGCAGCAAGAGTGGTAAAGAAAACAGATGATGCCTGTCCATTAGAATAGCGCCTGGGGCTGAGCCCCGGTGGCGTAGTGGTTGTGCGCGGGACTGCGGCCCACTGGGACGGAGGTTCAATTCCAGCAGTGGGGCTGGGCCTCCTACTCCCACCACCACCGGAGAGCAGTGATGCCCCCCCCCCCAAACAAAACAAAACAAAACAAAACAAACAAACAAACAAAAAAACTAGAATAGCGCCTGGGTCTTAAAGGCTTATATTCAAATATGCAGCAGTCTAAGTAAGGTATCAACTAAGTCCACACAGAAGAAGCACTCCAGCCTGTGCGATCCAAAGATGACAGTAAGAAAATGCAAATAGGAAGAAAGGAAAAGTACCAGAGCTTAAATTGTGAGCTTTCAATTTGTAGAAGGCTATGGAGGATGTTCACAACCAAAACCAGTTGTCTGGTTGGATTGGGCCTCTGGCAAATCCCCTCTACTACCAGACAGCGATTATTGTAACCTTGATGATGGTGAATCAAACCAAGGTATAATATGATATTTGGTCAGTTGGCCTCTCTCTTGAGCCAACCTGAATTTGCTCCACGCACAAATATTTCTTGATTGTCCCTAGAAAGAAATTTCTTCTCTGGCCTTTTAAATATTGTTGGTGTCTTTTCTCTCTTATACTTTACTTTTATATTATTATTGGTGTTTTATTTCTTGGTGTTTTTGGTTTTTTGGTTGTTTTTTTGTGTGTGGGCATCACTGCCATGGTGGGAGTAGGAGGCCCAGCCTTGCTCCTGGAGAGCTGCTGCTGGATTTGAACCGCCAACCCTGTGGGATGCAGTCCCGCACACAACCACTATGCCACCAGGGCTCAGCCCTATGTTTTTGTTTTTTATGCTTTTGGTTCGGTTTCCCCATTTAGGAAGCACAGAAGGAGTGGCTGCATAGCAACATTAACTGATAATATGATTTATCAGGAATCGGGGGAGGAGAGGGGAATTGGGGAGCGATCGGTGGATGTGGGAGGGGAAAGAGAGCATTAAGGATGATGGTGATGAGGTATATACAACTTTTTAGAAGCAGTTTAACTATGGAAGTGTATGTTAGTTTTAGAAAACTGCTAAAAAATGAAAAGGAAAGAAACCAAATGACCTAGGTTACCATGGGTGAAGAAGGAAGAGTCGTTGCTTACAAGGCATTGAGTTCATTTCAATGGCAGAACAACTTGAAGAGGGATAGCAATAATTGTTGTATAACAGTATTATCAATGGCACTGAGTTATGCATGTAGAAGTGGCTCAATTCATGATTTGTTGTGTGTATTTTGCCAACATTGAACAAAATTACACGGATAACAATGATGGAAAAAAGAAAAGGTTCTAAAAGTGATTGTGGTAGAGATTGTACAACTTTTCTTGATATGGTTGACCTACTACTGAATTGTATGTGTGATGAAATGCCAATATAACTTAAAAAAAAAAAAAAAAAGAATAACAGTCTTAGAAGCCCACAGGGGCAATTCTACTCTGTCCTATGGGGTCGCTATGAGTCAGAATCCCTTCAATGACAGTGAGCAGGAAAAGGTGCTCAGCGGGGCTTCAGACAGTCGCTATTATAAACCAATGCACAGGGGTTTCGATAATTTAATGAGGAGTTTGTGCAAGCTTGTATGACATGGCCGAGCACCAGGAGATCACTGGTGCCCTGGGTAAGAGGTTTTTCCCAGTCGTACTGAAGGAACCCCAATCAGATGAAGTAATATGGGGGTGGGGGTGGGGGTGGGTAAGGGAGGTGTAGGAGGAGGGACTACCTCTGCCAAGATGTTTAATTTGGGGAAAGACAGGCAACTTTATGGTAGCCAAAATAAGAGATAAGAGAAATTATATATTTTCTATGTTGACAGAGACTCTAGTATGCAAAAACAGTGAACACAGAGTGCTAGACCTCATTTAGAAAGAGGGACACTCCTTTAATGTGAATAAGCTGGAAGGAGATAACTTTGTAGCCAACTTATAGCTAAAAATTGAAGGAATTATTTCTCAGTAGACTCTCCGCACTCTTCCACCTGCCTCACCCCATGAAGTCGGCAGGGAGAGAGATTGCTGAGACTGAGAGGGTGAGAAGTCTGATAAAAGTAGGTCAG
>PVJH01025202.1:0-32074 GCA_004026705.1 Nesogale talazaci
CCAGAACTCCGCAGCTACGCCCCAGAAGGAAGGAATTCTAGCTCCCCCAGGATCATTTGTGAAACTCGGGAGAGTCGCCGAAACTCCCCCGCAGCCGGGACGGGCTGCAGCGAGCACCTGCTGGGAAGAGAAAGGGCCGGCTCCCCGGATGAGTGGCAGGCGCACGGGAGCCGCCGGCCTCAGGGGACGCGCGGCGGTGTCCTCCGCATTCTGACGAGCCGCGCAGTCCAGCCTCCCTCCGTCCACGCCCCTGCTCGGGGACAGCTCTGCTCCAACGGTCCCGCGGGTGAGGGCGCAGCCTGCCGGACCCCAGCCCCGCCCGCTCCCAGTCCCGTCCCGGGCGCCCTGGGCGAGCCCGGAGCGCCGGTGCCCTGGCGAGCGGGACGGTGACCCCGCAGCCCGCCCCGCAGCCTGGGGGTCGCCGCGTGGCACCCGAGGGGGCGCCGCGCCGAGCCGGGGATGCCGCCGGGCGACGGGGGGGAAAGAACGTGAGACCCGAGGTCGGCGGGCGGGGGTGATGGATTAGCGCGGGGCGCCGCCGAGAGAGGGTGGGCGCAGCTGCGCAGACGCCCCGCCCGCGAGTCCCCCCCCCCCGCCCCCGCGCCCCGCCGGGCCGCGACCCCGCGCAGCCAGCGGCCGGCACAAAGCCCGGCGCGGCCGCCCGCCCGCCGCGCGCGCCCCCTCTCGGGCACGGAGAGCAGCGCGGCGGCCGAGCGCGCGCCGCCGAGCCCGTGCCCCCGGCGAGCGGCCGGGAAGTGCCTTCGCACCCGCAGGACCGGCGGGGGAGGGGAGGGGGGGAGCGGGGTGGGAGGTGCCGCACTCACCGTCGGCGCCGGGCCCCGCGCCCCACTCCCGCCGGGCCGCGGCCGGGGACGCTCATCGGGGCGCGCCCGCGGCGCCCGGTGAGCCGAGCGGCGGCACGGGCTCCCACGGGGAGACGCCTCCTTCGCTTCGTCCCCGCTGCCGCCTCCTGGGAAAAAAGTGGGAGAGGAGAGAGGGGCGAGCGCGCTGGGCGGCGCGTCCCGACTGAGCCACCTCCCCGCGCCGCTGTCCCTCCCGAGTCCTCGCCAAGTCCGGCCGAGGCAGCGGCGGCAGCCGGGGCCAGCTGCACGCCCTCTCGGCGCATGCTCGGGCCGCGGGCTGCCCGGGTTGGGTCCTAGTGGGTGTTTCTTGTCCCCTCACCCGGCGGGAGTCCCCAACGGGGCGCCTCACCTCCCCGAGACCCGGCCCCGCCAGCGAGACGAGCTGGTCCCTCTGCCGCCGTCGCGGGCCCCCGACCTCCTTAAACCAATGGCATTGTCAGAGGAAGGGAGGCTGGGTGATGACCATAGGGAAACAGGCTTTTATTATATGAAAATATTTGTGTTTGAGAAGGGGGGGTGGGGGGGGGGGAGGAGTGGCCCAGCCCCATTCCTGCTCCTAAGGAGCTACTTTTCACAACCTTTGAGAAACGGCCTCTGTGATTTGTCACTGACGGGGGCGCCTTGTGAACCTTCGCACTGCTAGGCGCCCCTCCCGAGTTTTCAAAAAAAAAGCAGTGCCTTAGCACTTCCACTTATATTTCCTAACCTCAGACTGGCCAGGTCTCACTGGAAGGAGAGGAAAAGACATTGAGAACAGTTTTAACCCTTTCTCCAGTTGAAAACAAAGCAAAAACCTATTCTCCCAGTAAGACTGACTGGATCTTATCTGGGTTGTTTATCTTGAAACTCACACGTTGGACCGGAAAACCGAATTATTCAGATTACCAATAGGACACAGTGGCACCGTACTAAGAAGCGATTGCCCCTCCAATAGTACTTTCCCTTTGGGAAGTAGGACGTTGCTTACTTAAGAATAAAAACCACGATGGCATTCTCCTTGGGAAATGCGCTGGTGTTTCATGCCTCATGATTTTCTACTTTAAAAAAGAAAGAAAAAAGAAAACTTCAACAACAACTATGAATGAATCAATGAAAAGAGAAGCACAATGCAAAGGAAAGACCGACAGTAGCCAGTTCAGTTAAAACTCTGGAATGTCTTCGTGAGAAGGGCCACTTTCTGTCATTCTCTGATTTTTCTTCTCTCATTGAGCAGCCAGCCTCTTCTAAGCCCACAACGCTGTTGCTGCCAGGCATCTCTTACTCACCTCCCTAAATCAGGGCTGTCTGTGCCATTCAAACTGATCACAAGATGCCCCACCCCAAAATAATCCCCAACCCTCTGAACCTAGATCCTCCACTTTTTCCAGAAAGTGGTTAAAGTGCCTCCATTCGTCAATCTTTCAGAGTCAACTGCCCTGGAACAACACAGTGTCCTGGTATTTTAGAAGTCTCTCTCTCTCTCTCTTTAATAAATAAAGACGATGGACAGTGCCAAGGAGCCCGGGTTCGCAAGTGGGTTAAGCATTGAACTGCTCCCTTCAAGGTCAGGGTTTCCAACCCACCAGCCGCTGCTCTGAGGAAGAAAGACGGAGCTTTCTGCTCCTGTGGAAAGTTTCAGAAACCCACAGGGACATTCCTACTCTGTCCCATAGAATCCCTGGAGTCAGAATCCTCTCCGTGGCCGTGGTTGGTACAGGTAGTAGCCGATTGTCAAGAAGCAAGGTGCCATCCAGTCAGTCCTGACCCAGAGCGATCCGACAGACAACAGAATGGTCCTGGGCCATCCACACAATTGTCCTGATGCGTGATCTTGTTGCGTTCCTTGTGTCAGTCCCTCTAGTTGAGGGCCTTCCTCTCTTCCACTGCCCCCTACTTTCCCAAGTGTGACGTCTTTCTCCAGGGACTGCTCCCCCCTGACATGTCCAGAGGAGACAAAGTCTAGCCATCTGTGCCTCCCAGGAGCACTCTGACTCTGCTCTTTGGTCTTTCTTGTATTAATTTTATCAATCTGTACTAAGCAAGTTGACATTTTCCCCACTACATCAAAGATTCTGCACCTAGATGCATCAGCCATCTAGGTTAGTTAGTTTTCTACTAACCTCATAGCAATTTCCTACAGAATCAAGACCTTTCTGGTGCATTAGGAGTTGGGCTTCTGCTCCTTAAAGATTTCCAGTCACAGAAACCACAAGGGCAGCTCAGCTCTGAGTCGGGGGCGTGTGTGTGTGTGTGTGTGTGTGTGTGTGTGTGTGTGAGAGAGAGAGAGAGAGAGAGAGAGAGAAGAAATAGATGATGGCGCGAGCGTGGTAAAGTGGGCTCCTCTTTGGACTGCTAACCACAAGGTCAGCATTTCCAATTGGGGGTGGGGATGGGGGCAGGAACTAGGCTTTCTTCTCCTTTAAAAATTTACAGTTGGAATCAACTGAACCCTGTGCGTTTGGAGCTTGAGCGATGCCCATTGACACAGTGGCTCCAGCAAGGAGCTCAGGAATAGCTCAGGTGAAGATGGAGCAGGGACCTGGTGTGTGTCCAGAGTCGCTATGGCTGTAAACCAACGGGAGGACACCAAACCACGACAACAGCAAGGCCAGAGTGAACTTGATGGCAGAGGGCTCTTGATGGGTTTCATGCTGAAAAAATTCGGTTGTTTGACCATCTGACACTGATCTGGGACAAAGAGAAGTGGAAGGAAGGGCACGATGCTTTAGGTCTTTATTTAAATCAGATTCCATACGAGAGCCCGGAATCATGTGTCCACGTTTGCTGCACATGAGCATCACCTGGGGAGCTTTGAAAAGAACCTTTAAGCCCCAGTGGCACTGAGTGCATGGAATCAGAATCTCTGACAAGGTATGAAGGAATGTCATAGCTTCCGGGGTGATCGAGCCCGTACCAATATCCGAGGACCATGGAGGCTAGTTCTTTATGTCATTATTAGGTTCTGTCCAGTAGTTTCCAACACATGGCCACCCTATGGATGGCAGAACGACATGTCGCCTGGTCCCGCACCATCCTACAATCGTTGCGATGTCTGAGCTCTTCATCCCAGTCCACCCAATGCCCCTCAGATGCTACAAACCCGTGAGGACCCTTTTCAGGCTTTCCAAGGCTGTAAATCTTTGGGGGCGTTTATCGCCTCATCTTTCTCCAGCAGATTCTTTCATGGCTGCCTGAAATCTCACTCAGGTGCCTCTTCCTGCTCCGCTCACTGCCATTGAGTTGATTCCGATTCAGAGCAACTCTGCACGCACGGGTCTTGGGCGTTTCCAAGATGGTAGCGTTTGACAGGGCTAGCGAGTCTGCTCTCTCTCCTGCGGAGCACTGTGGTTTCAAACAGCCAGCCCTCGGGGTTAGCAGCCCCCAACTCGTCACCACTACACCCCAGGTTTAGCAGCCCCCAACTCGTCACCACTACACCCCAGAGCTCCTCCTCATCTTCAATTGGATCAAATTCTGGATCAGAGAGTTGAGACACCAGGCTCATTTTACAGGAAAGGACTGAAAGGGAGCTGCAGTCACTGCTCCGGGATCCTTCAGAGCCCAGCGAGTCAGCAGAGAACCTCCCCAGAGCAGCACTGCAATGCTGAGCAGCTTGGGGGGGAGGGGGGAGGTTCCAACCTGACCACACCTCCTCTTCATGCCACACCCCGTGTTCTTGGCTCTGGAGTTCATGCTGTGAGAAAGTCCTTCTCCCAACTGACAGCATTCCAACTCCTTGAGCCCAGCTGCCATTCCCTTCCTCTGCAGACTGCCTCTGCCCAGGGATTACAGGCGCCCAGTAAGACCCACCTCACAGCTGTCCCGCCGACATCACAGCTGTCATTCCCGGAGCTGGAAAAATCTCACTGGGGACATGATGGTTTACACTGGGAAGACAGGAGAGTTTGTTCATCGGTCAGTTTGAAGGAGTGTATATCATCAGAGTGTGCGGCACCCGCTCTGCCTTCTGCTGAGGGGACCAAAAATAAGAGGATGCATTCCCTCCAGGACAAGCCGAACTCTCTGGGTTGTTGTTTAGAGAACAATCATCTCTTTAGTAGCCATTAATATATTCTCAATGATGATATACCGAAAGCCAAATTCACTGCCATCGAGTCAAATTATAATTCACAATTGACCCCTCTGGGTTTATGAGGTGGTTGGAAAGAAAGAATCGGTTTTCTCTTCCTGGAAAGATCCGCCCTGTGCTAGGGAATAATGAAACTGCACTGATTCAGGTCTGCATGACTTCTTTTATGGTCACCATCTACCACAATAAAATTTCAAGTTTGAGGGGAGATTTATGGACAAGCCTCAGGAAGTAAGCTATTCAGGGCTTTTTTTGATTAATCCTTAAAGAAGATACAGCTGCATTTCAAATATGTAGACTCAAATGATAATAAGTAAATCAACTAAACAGATATGCCTTTTACTTTTGAGAAAAAGATAAGGTAGGAGAATAGTCTTTCACCCTTGAATTAACCTCTAATCAAAAATTCAGGATTTCCTGATAAATTTGAACTGGAATTTAAGGTGGCCACAACAACAAAAAATGTGACATAGGCATACACACACACATACACATATATTGCATGGGACAAATATTTCATTGTACATTCTTCTACAAGAAAAGGGTTTCTCTGAAATTCAAATGTAACTCAACATGGTTTCTATGTGTTAAAAATGGCAATCCTGTGTAAAGGAGAAAACTCAAAGTGACTCACATAAGGAAGTCAATATACTATTTCACATTGAAAAGGATCTTGGAGCTGTGATCTATCGACTCGCTGTTCCTGTCAAGGACTTCGTTATCTCCCACCCTACTAACTGCCTTGGGCGACCTCCCCCCAGGGTCTAGCCTAGGTGGCTGGGCAAATCCAGACATCAGAGCCAATTGCTATTGGAGGCAGTAGAGCAGACTAAAGAGCCTTCACCCAGGAGGGCTGCAGCAGGCTGTCTCACAACCAAACTTGAATTCAGGCTTGGCAAGCAATGGAGGTGGTGTCAACTAGCCGGCAATGAATTTGGCCATGCTGTTGTTTCAGGGGGTCTATCGGACACAGTGGTTAAGCATTCAGAATCAGCAATTGACTGTTGGTCATTTGAAGTGATTAGAATGAACAGTGGTGTGCCTGGGGTCAGCCTTTTCTGACTCACACAGCCAAAGAGCGGAGCATTCTGAACACTGGTTTTTGTGCCAAGTGTTGGGGTTAAGGGAGTAAGAAAAGGAATGGACGTTCACAAGAAAACAGAAGAACAAGCTGGTTACTACCCACTTGCTTTCATCTCAGGGCCACCTTTCTACTCCTGTAACCATTTACCTACAACCTCTCCATAGGGTAGTCTTGTGTGTGATCTCTGAAAGCACTTTGCCACGACTTTCTTTGCCCCAACCACTGTGTGGGTTCAATTAATCAACCTTTAGCATGGTGACCAATCGCAAACTGCTTGTGCCCCCTCCCCCAGGAACCTCAAATGGGCACTGCTGTGGCTATTGTTAGATGCTATCAAGGCCATTCAAACTTGTGGTGACCCCATGTGACAGAGTAAAAACCTACCCACAGGTTTGTGGGTTGAAGTCACATTACTTTTGTCCAGTCTTTATAATTCTGACCTGGGAAATGAGTGGGAACATGCACATAAGGTGTCGCAGAGTAACTTGACAATTGGCCAGTGCTGGCATTCCTCCCGGTATAAGAATACACCATCTCAGAAGCAGAGGAAGCCCGTGATCACCAAGGAAGAAGGGCTACCACTGGAGCATGTGTGAGTCATGCTTCTGTAGTGGCAGAGGCAGGGAGGCTTCAGCAGCCAAGAGCCATGCAGAGACCAGGAGGCAGAGGCACAGGGAGCACATGGCTGAGAGGCCTATGAGAGAAATGCCCGCTAACAAGGCGTGGAGAGGCACGAGGGCCCAGAGGACTGTATCCTCGACAATTTGTAACCCGCTGGCTTCTCTGATAGGCCCCTATAAATGTGAGCGTTGGCAGTGAGTTCTGTGTCACCGTGGTAATGAATTATGGAACCCAGCAGAGAAGCAGAACCCCATGGGAGGGGAAGCTGATGTGGAAATCAGAACTTCCATTTTCAAGGGCATACCCTTTATGAGGGCTGATTGTCAGACCTTTCTGCTGAGAAGCCTCTGGGTGAGCCTGAAGGACCAACTTCACAGTTAGCAGCCAAACACTTAAGGTGTGTGTCACCAGGGCTCCTGGTAAAACAAACCAGTTCTGTATCCGCTTAGTGAGGGTTCTTATTTGCTGAGAGAACCGCTGGAGGTAGGCCTGTTTGCAAAAGCAGGAGACCACGCATAGTTTTTCTAACTCAGATGTTAAGTTTGTCATCCTCTGGAGTTTGTCATCCTCGGTACCCACGCTTGCATTTGCTCCCTACACACACACACACACACACACACACACACACACACACACACACAGTATTGATTAAAGTCCTGCTTGATTCAGCACCCTCTTGGCAACCCTCAGAAGGCTGCCCCGTTAACAGTGTATCCACGGCCAGCTTCTGTCTAAAGTTCAGCAATTTGGACTCGTTCCACCAGCCGCCCCTGTTACAAACAGTCTGATCTATTCAGTAAACATTTATGAAACTACTACCGTGGTCAGAGATTCCAAGAGTTCTGCCTAATTGCAGTTCTCTAAGAATTTATAACTTCATTAGCAGACTTCCTCTTCAGAGAGCGAAACTTAGACAACTTTAAGAACTCTTCTCCCTTTGTAAATGGTCTGAATTTACAGTTCTTTGAAAGAAACTATAAAGAAAGGCAAAACGACTGCTCCATTTACAAATTGCTGCCAAACTCTACTTTTCTCAGACAAATCCCTGAGGAATGATTCTATTATACACGGCATTGGCTTCTTGACATGCCACAATGCAACAACCAGGGGCAAGAGGAACAGTCACCAGGAATATTAGACACCTGTCTTTCTCGGCTGCCTTGTCCATTTTCCCTGGCTGCTTGTTAAAGATTTCAAAGCACTCCAACACTGTACCAAATAAAACATGCACTTATTTGCACCGGACAAAGCATCTCCTTAAAAGGATGTCTAGTTAGCTAACGCAAGCTCACATCACAAGTGTCCTCCAGTTACGAAGTGTACACTCATCACCTTATTTCACAAACGCAATTGACTTGTGATGCTAGGCAACATTTTCAAAATATCATCGAAGCTTAGACTTTCTCTAAGTTATTATGTAAATAGGTGTGTGCTATTCATAACCAGGTAAGGCAACCTAGAGCTGCAGTGAATACCCATTTCAGATGCCAAGTCAGTGGTTCTCAAATTTCCTAATTGTGTGACTCTTTAATACTGTTCCTCATGTGGTGGTGACCCCCAATCATAAAATTAGTTTCATTACTACTTCATAACTGTCATTTTGCTGCTGTTATGAATTGTACGACCCCCCAAAAGGATCATGACCCACAGGGGAAAAACCGATGGCATCAGCAATTGACTGGTGAAGGAGAGATGTTTAGTGTCCTGGGTATCTTTTAGTGATGATCCTGCATTTGTTTTCATGCCAAAGAAGATCATGTCTAACTATTGCTATTACAGTCTACCCTCTTGGGATCGTCAATTTCTCTGACAGTAGCATCAGTGGCTGACTGCTGTAACAGTACTACAATACCCGCATGGTAGCATGCTAAGCAGAGGTTGGAAGGATGAATTCACCTCAGCAGAAAGTCCTGGTGATCCACATTGGTCATAGCAGGCCCTGTGGAGCACAAGCCCACTCTGACACACATGCAGGCTCCATACATCTGAACTGACACAGAGGCAACCAGGCATTTTTTTTTCACAATTAACAAGGGAGACTCACAGCGAATGGACCCAGTGGCAGAGAGATAGACTTTGTTTTTTTTTATATAGGAAAAAGAAGTATTACACCAGGAACATAGGACTGACAAGTATTTCTATTTCTTTAATAGCTTTATCAGTAATAGTTCTCCCTGCAACTCAATAGAAAATAGGCTTGGAATGTAATATGTTTGATTTAGAAATTTTAGCACCTTTTCCAAAATAACAGGTAGCAATGAAATGGCCTGAGTTTGGGGTTTCTTTTGTCTGTGCTCTGCGTGTGATTTTCATGTTGATGGTATTGTGTGAGTCTTTGCCAATTTAGCCCTCAATTCAGAGAAAATTCATTCTAAGTTGGCCAGGGGTATGAGCTGCCTCTCATTTGGGAGGAAAACAAATAAATAAGCCAATGGCTCTCAAGTAGAGTTGATTCTAACCCATGACAGCCCCATGTGTTTCAATCTAGATGCATTCAGATGATTTTTCTATGAACTGTGATCTTTCAGCAGTACATGATCAAACCTCTCTTCCTAGGTGGATGTGTTAGTCCAGGTAAACTAGAGGAACAAATTCAAGGTCATGCATATAGATATAAGGAAAAGGTTTATATATAAGACAAATAGGACATTAAGAAAGCATCCCAATCCAGTCCAGTAAAATGTCATAAGTCCAATTTTAACCCATACGCCCGATATCAGTCTATAAAGTCTCCTTCTGATTCATGAAGTCACAGATCAGTGGGTGCAGAGTCCCAGCGCTGGCAGGGGTCTCCACATGTCTCCTTGATTCCAGGGCTCAGACTCCATCAACAGCAGAAGCAACTCATCGCTGGCAGAGGTCTCCATGTGGCCTCCCCAGCTTCAGAGGTCTGGCTCCATCAGGGCAAAGCCATGTGGTCTCTCCGCCGGCTCCTCCAGCTTCTCGGACGCTGCCATCTTGTCTTGTCCGTGATTCATCATCCCTCAGACTAACCCTCAACAACTGGGGAAGATAGCTTCTCATCTTCATGAGGGAAATATTGCAAGATTTCCCAGAAGTCTCAGGAGAAGGCTATGCCCACATAGAGGCCTCATTGGCTACTCAATGGCTATCTCCAGATTAACAGGCCAGACTCCACCCCCACATTTCAATCATAAAATTAACATAAGTACATGACTGCCACAGTATATATGGGTAGATCCAACTCATCGACAATTCAGTAAGTAGCTGAGTGTTTAACTATTTCTGGCAACCAGCTAGTCTAATGTGCTTTCAGTTAGCTTGGGCTACAAGGCTGAACAGAAGTTAGCTGAGTTCCAGTAGTCATGCCTCTGATCAAACATCAAATCTGAGAATACAGTAGCCAAAGACTTATAATTTAAGTTGGATTCTATTTCTCAGTCACCCCTGGTTTTTATTGTCACCAACTTGCCAGTGTACAAGTGACAATATAAGTCATGTCCCTTCCTTCTCTATTCCACAACCTTCATCCTATTCAGACCAATCTTCCCAACTAGCATGTGAACTTAGGACATTTGTTACACATGCAAAGTTTCCCAAATGTGCCTCATTCCATTATGGAAGCAAGTATGGTGGGCCACAAGCTAAAAACTGGAGCAATCAATTAGAGTGTGACTGGAATTTGAGAGAGGCCCCATCAAAAGGCAATGTGAACACAGGCAGCGGAACCAAGTATGACGGGAATGTGTTGACCCATGCTAAGTAGCAATCTCTGCAAGAAGACAGATGGCAGAATCCTAGGACAAGAAAAATGTTAACAGGCCGGTGCCCTGGCAGCTCCATAGACCTCAGCGGCTTAGGAGTTGGGCAGCAGAAACAAGGGAAAGGTTCATGTAACCAAGGAAAGACCACCCCCCCTTGTGTCAAGGGCATTGAGTCATTCTCTGCAGAGGCCCAGTCTGCCTTATCCAGGCAGATGAACTCTGGTCCCTCAGAAAAACAAGATCAGGAGCAAAACCAAAGAATGGGAGATCCAGAGAGATTCCTCTTGACCATGATATCTGGGTCCTACAAGCTGAGATCAGGAAAATCTGTGGTTTCCACATTAAATAGCATCTGATAACTAGACTGAGGAGTTTTCAAGTTATCCTAGGCAATGGCCGCCCAGGGAGGTTTGGGCATGAGCAGAAGAATTGTATAAGGACCGACAGCTAGAGTTTTGAAGTCTGACCTGGATGTGAATTCTGGCTCCACCACTTGAGAGTAATGTGATCATGAGGAAATGACTTCAACGCCGTAAGCCTCAGTTTCCTTATCTGCCTAGCTCCCTCTTAAAGCAGTCATGAGTATTATGTAATATGTGAGTGGCCTAAATTTAGCTGGGGTCACACTGTCCTTTGAGGTTTAAATAGAAGACACAGCTTCCTTTCCGTAAGCAGCAAGGAACTTGTTTCTCCCTGGCAGTCCTTCTGAGGATTCTTGGGGTGGAAAAAGAAGAGGAACATTTCCTGAATTAAATGTCAGTTCATAGATCACCTTGTCCTGCCTGTCACACCATTCTTTTCTCTGAACTCTGAAGGGAGAGTCTTTAGGACAAAGATCCCTCCTCTCTGAATACGATAGGAATCAACCTACATTCACAGCTGCCTTTCACTGGGGGTCTCAAGGACCCTGAAGGACTTCTGCAATAGCACCACATACAGCTCAATAGCCAATGTTCATAATCCTCCAGCAATTCTTTTAAAAAATAGTGATTTGACCTAAAATTCACGTATCATGCACTTCAATAAGAAAAAAACAATTGTACAATCATCCCCACAATCAGTTCCAGAAAATTTTCTTCCTCCTTGTGCTCATTGATAGCTCCCATTTCCTGCCAATCTCCCTTCTGGTACCCCCAGGAAACCCTAAATCCAGTTAGGATCTCTATACACTTACACAATCTGCCTCCAGCTATTCTTGCACTGCTGCTTCCAATTACCCTCTCCTGTAGTTCCCATGTTGACTGGGCCTGTCCTCTGTTCTCTCTCTCAGGGATTACATCTGAACCCCCCAATCCTGCAAACTTCACATGCTGACAACACAGCTCCACCTTTTTGTTTTATCCTCTTTTTCCAGACCTTCACCTAGATGCCCCAGCTTCCACACAGTCCTCTCTCCAAGAGAAATTCTGGTGGTTTGGGGGATTTGCTTTTGTTTGAGTATAAAAGGCACTTTTATCAGACTTACTCTATAAATCTACAGCGTTTACTATCAGGTGGAAATTATTTGAGATTTCATTTGACTTGCATCCACAATCAGTGCCCATGGAATCTGCCATCAAGTAATCAAAGGACTGTAGCTATACCTCTATAAATAGCATTTGCCTCCTACTTTTTCTTTTCACCTTCCTCTTGTCCCACTCTCCTGTTCACCCTCCATTTGTCTCTCAGTAAATCCCCTTGGATTACACTGCACGTGTTCAAATCCCACCGGGCATTATACACCCTCCTTGCTATCAATTTTAGATCTTTTCTTGTTCCCTTATCCCTGAATTTGTGGCTTCCTGCTCCCCCCTCTGCCCCTTTCTCTGCCATGTATATATGTTAGCATATAATGAAGAGAATAGATTCAAAAAAACTACACCAATGTGAAAGAGGTTTGAAGTGGAGACTCAAACCCCTTCAGCAGACAATTAGACATCCCCCCTCCTCAGAAGGTTGCAAGGAAAGTGCCATTCAACCAGGGTGCAGTATAGCACCAACAAAGTACACATCATTCTCTCCTCTAGCTCCTGAATGTTTCCTCCACCATCACCCCACCTCCCCGCCTCCACCACACACACTATCATGACCCAGTTCTGCCTTACAAATCTGCCTGACAGAAGTGCACACATTGGTACAGATGAGAGGTCTGGACACATGGAATTCAGGCAGATAAAACCCTCAGGAATAGTGGTGGGAGTAGCCATATCATGAGAGTAGGGGGATGTAAGGTCAAGATCAGTAAAGAGAAAATCATTTGCCTGATTTTTTAAAAAAAGTATGCTGGGGACATGAATCTTTTGAGTGTTCTATAGGCCAATTGATTTCGGACTTACGATGCTGTATTTGCTTTCTAGGAAATCAGTAGTCCCATCAGCAGATACTTTTAGAGTTTCTGACTTGTGAGAAATTTACACAGGGATGAAATGTCTTTTCTTTTGTATAACCAACCCCTCCCCCCAAAAAATAAAAAGAAAAGAAAAGAAACAAGTCCATCACCGATGGGATTCCAACTCCTGGGGCCTCGGGTGGAGGTCCTGAGACTGCACATCTGGACGGGAAGAGGCAGCTGCATCTTTCTCTCAAGGAACAGTTGGTGGATTTCAATTGTTGGCCTGTGGTTGCTGCCCAAGCCCTGATCCACAGAGTCACCTGGGCTCCTTCTGTATAGCCCAGCATTCCCAAGTATATTTTATCAAGTAATCTCTGCAAGTGTATGTGTGTGTGTGTGTGTAGACTAGATAAACAAACTCATAAAGAAAGAGTTTTATGTATAAGAGCAATAGAATATTGAGAAAACATTCCAGCTCCGATCAAGTCCATAAGTCTGATATAAACCCAAATATCCACTACCAATCTATAAATTCCTCTTCAGACTTATGAAATATATACAATGGTGCTGAATGCAGGAAGATTACAGGCCAGTGGGTGGGAAATCTTGTGGATCCAGTGGCATTGTAAGCAATATCAGCACTGGCAGGGATCTCCACGTGGCTTCTCCAGCGCAGGGTACTAGTGTAGTTCCAGGTGTCTTGACACTTGCTATGTCTCCCAGGGAGTGAACAGACAGAGAGAGTGTCTTCTGCCTCCAAAGAAGAGATACAGGAATTCCCAAAATCCTCAAAAGAAAACCATGCCCACAAGAAGCTTCATTGGCTATGATGACAGGCTAGATTCCACCTCTTCACTCACAATCCTTGCAAATTGGCAACAGATTATATATAACTACCACAGTGAGAGAAAGAGAGAATCTCATCCAATGTTACACTGACCTCAGACGATATTCAACTAAATGTATTTGGAGACCTCCCCATCTCTATAGAGGAAGACTGACTATGTATTTCAAAGGACTCAGCAACTAAGTAGAGTTGAAGAGCAATGAAAAGGAAAGATCAGGAAACTAGAAGAATAAGGAATTTGAATTTGGTCACAGACTGAAGGATTCTCACATCTGTTAGGTGTCCTGGCCCATTCAGTAGACATAATCATAGTCTGTATTAATCGACATCTACTTTAAGCCATCGTCCCCATTTCCTCATTTCATTGCAGCATAAGGAAAAGAGACACTGCCCTGGAGTTTTGCCTTAGTTCTGAAGCACTTCTGCAGTTGGGCCTTTAAATCAGATTTCAGCTTTCCTTCCTCTGCCTTTGAAATTTGCTTTTATTTTTATCTTCATCTTGAATTTGAATGTCCCAGTAGACCATGTTATTAGTCCACTTGTGCTTCCCATCCCCTACTCCCCACCACACACACACACCTATGCACACATACAAGTGTTAAAACTTGTATCCTTGAACCTTTAAGAATGATCTTGTTTGGGAAATAGGTACTTCTTTTGTTGTTTAAATGAAACCAGACCAGAAGTGGATGGGTTTTCAACCTAATCAACTCTGGATTGATTATAAAAAGAACAGACAAGAAATAGGATGGCTTGGGTCAGGAGCACCTTAGTCATGACCCCAGCCATGGTAGTCTCCACTGTCTCATGTATGTGTGAAAGTTGGACATTGAATAAAGATGACCTAAGAATCGCTGCATTTGAATTGTGTTGCTGGACAGGCATATTGAAAGTAGCACGGATTGCAAAAAGGACACACAGTCTGTCTTGGAGGAAGTATGGCCAGAATACTCCTTAGAGGTCAAGAAGGGGAGACTTTGTTTTACCTACTTTGGTTATTAGAAGAGGCCAGTCCCTGGGGACTTCCTTCCCTGGGAAAGGACATCGTGCTTGATAAAGTTCGAAGGGCAGCAAAAAAGAGGAAGGCCCTCCAAGAAATGGAAGACACTGGGCTGGAATAATGCACTCAAGCATCATAACCATCGGGAAGATGGTGCCATGTTTCTTTCTGGTGTGCACAGGGTGGGTCAGAACCGAACGCCATGGCACCTTACAACCACAGCAACAACAGAAGTGGAGAACTGCACGGGGAAGATGCCACTTAGAGATAGATATCTAGGACAGACGCAAGGCCACAGGCTCGGGAACTCCCCAAGATTATAGGCAGCTCCTTGAAGCTGATCTAAACAAAGAAGGGCCACTCTCTCTAGAGCCATGCCCTGAATGCAGACTTCTCCTCTCCCTGAATCCAGACCATGAAAAAAGAAACTATGGTTCAAAGTCACACCCTTGTGTTCTGTTCTGATGCCACTATGTTATGAAGACAGGGTATCTCCCCATCCACACGCTCCACTCCGCTTTTTAGTAACTGCCCACTGCCCTCTGCCCAGACAGGTGAGCATCCTCGCCAGGGGAGCCATCC
Organism: Nesogale talazaci; assembly: GCA_004026705.1. Lineage (NCBI taxonomy): Eukaryota > Metazoa > Chordata > Mammalia > Afrosoricida > Tenrecidae > Nesogale > Nesogale talazaci. The sequence continues at coordinate 15,103 of PVJH01025202.1, forward strand.
TCCGAGCCCTCCCAGGTCAGTGGTCCCCAGCACCATCTCACATGGTCCATGATTCACAGCCACTCAACCAGCAGCATGCGCTCTATTGGCATGAGTGCCATGGAAGGCTATAGAAAGAGCTGCCGCAAGCAGAAAGGTGCAGTACATTTCATCTACGTGGACACACTTAAGCTTTGCTGGACTTCAGAAGCTTGACAAGGGTCAGAATCACTAAAGGAGATGGGAATGGGGTGGGCAGGAGGATTTCTGGATTAGGTGTGGCCTAATTGCTGCCTCTCCTCCAACGATTCCTCCTCTAGCAAAAATAAAGCTAATTAAACAACCAAACCCAAACACTTTTTTTTTTCTCATTCCCACGACGGCTTTCCTGAATTGAATCGGGCCTTCATCCCCAAATACACGTCAAATTGTCCCATGATTCTCAGTCATATCATGATGCAATCATCCCCGACGTTGGGGTCCAATGTCATCAGCTGACCTCTTGTAAGGATATTAGAGTGAGGCTCAAGACCTTACTCACCTCACAATTCTGATCAGATCAGATGCGAGAGGGATTTCCTGGGAGGCAGCCTGTATCACCTTTGATCTTTTACAAGAAATAAAAGGAGAAAGAAGAGAGCAGGGCCAGGGAGGGTGGGTGGGGGCAGAGGGGGTGGGCAGGGCTGAAAGGACAACTAATGCAAAAATGCTGGAAACAGACTATGTTCTTTGGCCCCCCAGGCCCTTGCTCTGAGAACCCCATCAATTCACAGAAAGATTATTGCCCAGCTACAAGTAGATTTAGAATACATACTGGGCTCACAGCTATTAAAAGGAGTCAAGGATGCTCCTCCTAAAACTTTGAGCCAACTGAGGAAGGCTTCCCTGAAATCGGGCAGTCTGCAGTTAGACTTCTAGCCTCCTAAACTGTGAAAGAATAGACGTCTGTTTGTGAAAACCACCCACTTAAAGTACATCTGCTGTAGCAGGTCTGGATAACTGAGACAGAATTTGGTACTTTCAGGTGGGGATGGGGATGAGGGGCTACTCTACCAGATTCCTCAAATATGGAAGAGGTTTTGAAATTGGGTAATGGGTAGAGGCAAGAGGCATTTTATTGTGATTAATAATAATAATAATACTCTAGCTTGGCTTGAGGAACCTGTTGGCATTCTAGACAGGAAAGGCAATCCCTGTGAAGGTCAAGAAGAACATGTTAGGCTTGTTACTATCAGAGATGAGGCAGACAGCAAGAAATAGCAGAGAGAGGGTGACAGCAGAACCAGGTGACCAGCAGGAAAGCGCCAACTATGGAGCAAGCAAGCTGACTACCGGGAGGCAGAGGCTTCGTGGCAGTCTGTGGTGTTTCTGAGTACTTGTCCACGGTGCCAGGAGTGTCAAGGCAAGGGCGAGACAGCTGAGTGCCTTACTGGTGTCTCCAAGCATACGTCAGTAGAGCTAAAGAGCTTTATAGCATTTGTTCCATGCAGGGCAGAGACCCATCTGGCCCACGAGTCACAAAGGAACTGAGGGGGTTAGAGGTCAGGGAAGCAGGAAGCAGAAGCTGAGGAAACGAGGAACCTCAGAGGAACCTGCCTCACTTTCAAAGGGTACCATCACAGCCTCGTTATTCTTTGTCTGTCCAATTTTCCTGTCTTTAATAGAAATGTCTACTTTTTGCCTTTTTACTTGGATGGAAAACATCTTCTAGATAAAGTAGAGGGGAACCTTTTTTCCTGCCGGGGGCCATTTGTATATTGATAACATCATTAGCTACCCAGGAGGACCCTGGTGCTATAATGATTACTGTGCAGCTGCTAACCACAAGGTCAGCCATTCAAATCCCCATGTCATTTTGAAGGAGAAAGAGGACGCTGTCTATTCTCATCAACAGTTATAGTCTCAGAAATCCACGGGGACAGTTGTGTCCTGCCCTATGGGGCCACGATGAGTTGGACGCAATTCAGTAACAATGAGTTAGAGTTTCATAGGCCATACTGGTCAAATATTTAACTCAGCCTTAATGTGAAGGCTGGAATTGCTATTGCTTCTCTTTGTTGAGGTGTGTGACCATATGATTCCTCACCCCTGTTCTGGACTCACAGGTGAGCAGGAGTGGTACAACAGAGTAGAATTTGGACTTGACATTGATTTCTGGCATTGTAGATGATGTGCTGAAGCATAAGTGTATTGAATGTGACAAGAACATGAGTGGGGTGGAGACTGGGTGAATTAAAATGCATTTACCAAAATGTGTGGCTGGGGCACGTCTCGATGTCTTGACAGGTATGTAATGCAGTCAGCTGATGTGAGCAATCAGTTGTAAGGGGATTAGGATGAAGTAACATGTGTCTCTCAAGTCCTTGCCCTGATCCAATGGATGGGGTGTTTCCCTGAGGTATGGCCGCAACATTATTTACTTTACAAGAGGGAAAAAAGGAAGAGAGAAACAAACAGGGAACAAAGGACCAGCTCCCTCCAACAAAGAAAAGTCAGGAGTGGAGTGGTCCCTTTAGACCCAGGTTCCCTGCTTGGCCAAGAGTCACCTAGAGCCAGGAGAGGATAGATGACAATACACATGGAAATCTCCAAGGAACACTGGGCTAACAGATACTCAAAGGAAATAAGAACTTTCTTCTAGAACCAACAGTAAGAGAAGGCTCTCCCCTAGAGCTGGCTACCTAAATTCAGACTTCCGGTCTCCTAAACTGTGAGGAAATAGATAAATGTTTGTTAAAAGACAAAGTGGAATAGAAAGGGGGGACCGATTACAAGGATCTACATATCTGGGGTATGGACAACAGGAAAGTGGGTGAAGTCTATCGGACAGTGTACTATATGATAAAGTAATGATAATAACTTATAAATTATCAAGGGTTCATGAAGGAAGGGGAGTGGGGAGGGAGGGGAAATATGAGGAGCTAATAGGGCTTAAGTAGAAAGAAAATATTTTTGAGAACAATGATGGCAACAAATGTACACATATACTTTGCAAACAATAGATGGATGGATGGATTGTGATAAGAGTTATATGGTCTCCCAATAAAATGATTTTTTAAAAAGACATTCACTTATGGTATACAAATTATTGTAGCACTAGGTAACTTAAAACAGCTACCTTCTCCTACATGGTACAAATCACACCTTATAATCTGGTTCTTCTTTTCCCTTCAGACTAATCAATCCATTGTTCTTCCAGAACAAAGTGACTAGTAATATGTCATGGTGAGTACTTGTGACTCTTGATGCCCTACTCTTCCTTTGTAAGAACTATGAAGGTTCCAATCACCATATGACAAAAGGTGCCTCAAATCCAAACATAATTAGTAAGACTGTAGCTAAAAATTGTCACCTAATGCACTAACCTTAAACTCTTGGAATATCCTTGATCTGGAACAAAAATGTACACCCTGAGTTTAAAGTGGGGATGCGTACATAAATGAAAGGGAGAAGGGCTAGCTCATTCTGCTACTTGTTGGCAAAAGTCAACCAAGACAGTGATCATCATTCCATTCATATCTGTTTGGGTCAGGGCCAGGTGTGCCTCTGTTCCAGCTTCTCAAGAAGACGGATGGTCTGATAAACTTCAAAGCACCTGCCTTCAGCATTTCTCAGAATTTACCTCACCCACAGAACTTACATTCCTAGAATTGTTTCCCAGGGATAAAATGGTCCCCACCTGAACAGAATATAGTCTTCCTCTCTCTTGCACTGTTTCCTGGCAACCACAGCACCAAAAACTTCTCTTCCCCTTTACAATCCACCTGCCTTCAGCTCAAATCATATACATATCCCGCCGTCCCAGTAGCAGGCACGACTCCTCTAACCTACACTCTAGGTTAGAGGACCCTAGGTCCTCTAGGTTAGAGGAAGAGTAGGGCATCAAGATTCACAAGTACTCACCATGACATATTACTAGTCACTTTGTTCTGGAAGAACAGTGGATTGATTAGTCTGCAGGACCCTCCCAGAAGCTCAAGATTCTTCATCCCCCCTCTCTGCTCTCCCTTACTCCCCAAAAGGTTTTTTCACTTAATAAATCCAACGTTTGTTTCACATCTCTGTTTGAACTCTGCCTCAGTTTACCTCTCAATATTGATCTCCTATTTTGAAATGTTCTATCTTCTGTCGTCCAAGACATATTTCCTGGTCTACCAAGTCTCTTCTAGAATATGAACAGTGTGGATTACTATATCCTCCAAATTCTCATAGACATTTAGGACATAACTAATTAATGTTTCAAAAGAAAGACTTTCTACTCCTGCAAAGAGTTACAGGTGCATAAGCAAGTGTGAAGAAGAACATTAATGAAAAGATATAGCACATGGGGTCTTAAAGGCTTGAACATAATCAAGCAGCTATCTAGCTGAGAAACAACAAATCCCACATGGAAGCAGCAAATCAGCCTGTCCCAACACTATCCCTGTAGACAAAGTGGGCGTATAAGCAAATGTGGTGAAGAAAGCTGACGGTGCCCAGCTATCAAGAGATAGAGTCTGGAGCCTTAAAGGCTTGAAGATAAACAAGTGGCCATTTAGCTGAGAAGCAACAAAGCCCACATGGAAGAAGCACAGCAATCTGGGTGATCACAAGGGATTGAGGGGATCAGCTGTCAGTCATCAAAGAACAAAAGATCATATTGCTGTGAATGAATGGGGATTAAAGAGTGGGGACCCAAAGCCCACCTGTATGCAAGCCCTCACAGATAGGTCTTGGGGAAGGGATGAGCCAGTCAGGGTGCATTGTAGCAATGATAGACTATACAATGTTCCTCTAGTTCTTAAATGCTTCTCCCCCCTCACCCTCTTCTTGAACCCAATTATCCCTTACAAATTTAGCTGTACCAGAGGATGTACACTGGTACAGATAGGAACTGGAAACACAGGGAATCCAAGACAGAAGAACCCCTCAGGACCAGTGGTGAGAAGAGTGATAATGGGAGGGTGGAGGAAAGGTGGGGTAGAAAGGAAGAAAAGATTGCAATGATCTACATATAACTTCCACCCTGGGGGGCGGACAGTGGAAAGGTGGATGAAGGGAGATGTCAAACAGTGTAAGATATGACAAAATAATAATAGTTTATAAATTATCAAGTGTTCATGGGGGAGGAGAGTTAAAAAGGGAGAGGCGAAATTAGCTAATACCAAGGACTTAAGTAGAAAAAAAATGTTTTGAGAAGGATGATGGCAACAAATGTACAGATGTGCTTTGCAAACAGTGGATGTCTGTACAGATTGTGATCAGAGTTGTATGAGCCCTCCATAAAACGATTTAAAGAAAGAGTTACTGTGGCAGTTATGTGCTTATGTTAATTTTATAATTGAAACGTAGGGGTGGAGTCTGGCCTGTTAATTAGGAGAAAGTCATTGAGTAGCTGATGAGGCCTCTGTGTGGGCATGGCTTTCACCTAAGACTCCTGAGAAATCTCACGATATTTCCCTTGTGAAGATGAGAAGCTATCTTCCCCAGTTGTTGGGAATTAGTTGGAGAGACGATTAATTACAGGCAAGCTGGCAGTGTTGGAGAAGCTGGAGGAGCCAGTGGAGAGACCACTCGGCTTTGCCCTGATGAAGACAGACCTCCGAAGCTGGAGTGGCATGCTGAGGAGCCATGGGGAGACCCCTGCCAGCGCCAGAATTCTGCACCCACTGACCTGTGACTTCCTGAGTCAGAAGCAGACTTTATAGACTGACTTCCGGCATATGGGTTAATATTGGACTTATGACTTTGCACTGGACTGGATTGGGATGCCTTCTTAGGGTCACATTTCTTTTGTATATAAACCCTCTCCTTATACCTATATGCATGTCTCTGAAATGTGTTCCTCTAGTCTACCCGGACTAACACAGTTACAGTCTGGTAAATCCATAGGGGCAGTTCTACCCTGTCCTATAGGATCCCTATGAGTTTTAATTAACTTGGTCATAGTAAGTTTGTTTTGTTTTCAATTAACATTTAGTATTCTGCTCTGTTCATTTATCCATTCACTGAGCAAATACTAAGAGTGCCAAGTAAGTGCTCGATCCTGTGCTAAGGGCAAGGTATCCCATAATTAACAAGACCGACACCTCCGTTCTTGTACTGTCATGCATGTTGAAATCATGTTACTGTCACCCTTATAAAGTCCTTGAGGACAAGAACTATACATCATTAGATAGCTATGTATTCCCCTAGAATGCCATGCACAAAATAGGAGACCATAGCTGGCCACAGAATCATTTTAATGGACAATATTTTAGCAGCTTAATCTTCTGTAATTATAACTAGAGAGATTACCCTAGTAATACCAACATTGTCATTATTCTATAAAGAGTAAAGTATTGCTATAATTCCTATTCATGTAAGTTGGATTTTTTTAAGTGCCAGAAAAGAAATGGCCATGCCCTTGTCCCATCAAAGATAATAATGTCAGCCCCTGGCTTCCTTCACAATCATATGCTAGACTCTTGATGAACCTCCTTTGTAGTCTGAACTCATTCTGGCCTTGAAACACCTGACATTGCAGGGGATAGCACAGGAAGGACTCATCCACTAACTTGCTACCAGGGTTTCCTCAGACCCTTGTGTCCCTGAGTTATAACTTGTTCTTATTTGCCACTGTCTGTGGACACATCACTAAGTCCTCTGCTCCTGCTTCTGCCTTCCATGCAAAACGTTCCCACTTAGAGGCCTATTTTGAGCCAGAAATCCTTCTCCGAAGTCATCTGTTCAGCTAGGGTCTTCCTATCCTTCTTAATCCCGATCTCTGGAGTCTAGGTCTCTGTCAAACTCAAACTCACTGCCATAGACAATTCTTACTCATAGAGACCCTACAGGGCAGAGTAGAGCATTCTTTCTGGGACCTTCCAGGACTGTAGCTCTTCATGGAGTAGATCTCCATGGTTCTGTTAATTTCTTACTTTTTGAGCACATCTTAAGGTGCCACAATGTTGCCACCTGCCAACCTCAACATTTCCTGATGCTGTATACCCATTTGACTCCAAACACCACACACAAACACAACACCCTCCTCCACACACAAACAACACTGGGTCTCTTGATATCAAAACCTGCCAGAAAAAAGTTTGTGTCTGCCCTGACAATTCACACACTGTTATTGTCCATTGCCTTTTAGTTGGTTTCAACTCATGGCCACTCCACGTTCAACAGAACTGCATGTTGCCTGAACCTACACCATCTTTATAATGATCGGTATACATGCTCTGAGTTTATCCTTTATCTTCTGGCCACTTTGTGTTCTCAGTACTTCCAGTGCAGTAGAAGCAATGTTCTGTGGGGAACTGGTACTTATGTTGGAACATTGGCCAATTTTCAGAAGTAGACTGTCAGGTCTTTCTTCCTAGTCAGAAACAGGGGTGCTCAATACGTCGATCATGATCAACTACTAGCCAATCACAAATGTAGTGTGGCTAGATTGCATGGTATTAAAAAATCGACCTAAGTCTATCATCAAGCCTGTCACTTAATTGATATACAGCGCCACCAATCAGATGCAATCTTAGGTGTCAAACACATGTGCAAACAACTGCACAACGTCCAGCAATACTGACCAGCTAAGTTATCATCAATTTTTAGACCTTGCTTTTTTTCTCTTAAACGTAAGAAAGGGTATTAAAATGAGTAGGAGAACTGGACTAAGGAAGAAGACAAAAAAGTATCACTTTCACACAGAATAGGAGATTTTGACACTACAAGCTAACATTCAGCTGAAGTCCAGAGTACATGAACAGTTCTGGAACTTACTTGCAGAGGGAGTACCCAAACATGAGAAAATGTGCTATCTCCTTGACTGCGTTAATTGACTCTACTTATTTATATGAGTCAGTCTTTTCCCACATAAAGATCATTAAGTCCAAGTACTGTTCCACCATGACTGATGATCATTTGGAAGTGTGCTTGAGGCTGGCTGTCAGGAACTACAGTCCAGACTATTCATCCCTGGATCATTCCATTCAGTGCAAGTCATCAGAGTCAGCTCAGGTAATGACAAAAAATGTACATAGTTAATTGTGTTGTGTTGTGCCATATAGACTCATGTGGTTATGCAAGGTACATAAGCAAACATATAAAGAATTCTCAATGCATTTATAAATAAATGTAGTAAATAAATAAATAAAAATAAATATATGTTTTGCATATTTATAATTGGTACTCGATCATTTTATAAGTAGCTCGCATGCTGAAAAAGTGTGAGCGCCTCTGGCCTAGAAGCTCCAGTCTGGGAGACACTGCTGGTATTCAAAATATCCCCGGCATTGTTTCCAGGGTCCTAACGATGTACAAGTCACAGTATGTTACAAATTGGGGGGTGGGTAATCGTCAGGCATTGAACCTTTAACTTGGGGGTTTGTTTGCTTGCTGTGCCTAAATCTGCCTAAGTTTTAATACACAATACATTAAGCTGTCTTTTTCAGTGTTTTTCTCATTACTTAGGAGGTGAGTAGTAAGTTGTCCATTTGTAATGGAGCTAATAGCATAACATATCCTCACGCAGAAAGGGTGATATTTGCTGGTTTGCTTGTTAGGTTTGCTAGTCACAAATTGCTACAAGCTACCCAGCACACGTGCTACTCTCCTGGTTGTCAAAAGTCAAGGTCCTGGTCCTCCAGTCTGCTGGGTGTTCCGCCTATTCCTGGAGCCTTGTTTTGGGTTCGTGCTTTCCATGCAACTTGAACTTCTTCCTTCAGCACCTTTGGTTCTTGCTCATATGCTACCTTCTGAAATGGTGGCATATCGACTAGGTCTTTTTGATACAGAGACAATCTCGGTATTCTTTTGATATTCCAAGCACCAGTCACAACCTGCAATAAGCAGATGACACTACTTTGCTGCAGAGAGTGAGAACTTGAAGCACTTGCTGATGAAGGTCAAGGAATTCAACCTTCCATATGGAGTATAACTCAATGAAGAACAGCAAAATCCTCACAACTGGTGCAACAGTTGACATCATTATAAATGTAGACAATATTGATGTTGCTAAGAATTTTGTCTTGCTTGGATCCACAGGCAATGGTCACGGAAGCCGTAGTCAAGAGCGCAAAACACATGATGCATATCTGCTACACACGACCTCTTTGGAGCATTGGAAAGTGGGGATGTTACTTTGAGAACGAAGGTGTGCTTGACCCAAGCCATGGCATTTCCTATTGCCTCATGTGCCTGTCTGTGAAAGTTGGACATCGGGTGAGGAAGACCAAAGAAGAATCAATGCATTTGAATTGTGGTACTAGGAGAAAATATTAGAAGTATGACCAGAGTACTCCTTAGAGACAAGGAGAGGGAGGCTTTGTCATGCATACTTTAGACATGTTGTTGGGGGAGTCCAGTCCCTGGAGAAGGACATCATGCTTGCAAAAGTAGAGAGGTAGTGAAAAAGAAGAAGGCCCTCAATGAGATGGATTAATGCAGTGGCTGCAACAGTGGGCTCAATTGTGAGAATGCTTCAGGGCCCAGAAGTGTTTCTTTCTGTTGTGCATCAGGTCAAAATGGATTAGAACTGACTCGATGGGACCTATGAACAACAATCATTTTGAGGCAGAAAGTAGAGATAGCCAAGATATCAGAAAATTATTCAAAATCTGAGAGACTATACACTAATGGGTGTTATTATAGTGTTAGAACTTGATGTCAAACTGAGTGGGTTTGTGTACTTAATTGTCTGTGTTCTTTGTTGCAAAACTTTTAAAAGAAATAGTCTCAAATCATGAATGTACCATAGTCAGTCCTTGGCTCAGGACACATGTGAATTATGACAAGCAACATTTATAACTTTCCTTTTAATTTTATTCTTGTCCAACCCGGGTGGCACTGACAGATAGGTGTTGGAATTCTCCCTGCAAGGTCAGCAGTTCAAATCTAGCAGTCACTCTTCAGATGAAACTGAGGCTGTATGCTCAGGTAAAGATTTACAAAGCCTCCAGGAGCCTGAACATGTACCACATACAATGCTGCAGGGCAAAGTTTGCTGATGATCTTATTCTCATGCCAACTTCCAAACACAAATAAAAATATGGTTCAAAAAGAAAGCAATGACAAAGGCAATGATTATGAAAACTATAAAAAGAGAGGGGGAAATGAGTTCCTGCTTTGTTTTGAACAGGCTTACAAAGCGATTGTTAGACTGGAACCCCACAGTAAGAAGGGGACCACTGGTACTGAAATAAGCGTTCCCGTAGAAAGGAATTTGACTATTAATATTCCATCATTCAAAAGCGAATTTTGTGTCTTAGATAATTAAGCTTTCAGTGTGAAGAAAAAGATCCCTGGTGGCCCACAGGATTATTTACATATAGAACTACTAGATGCAGCGTCAGTGGTTCAAACCCACCAGTCTCCTGGCTTGAGAAAGATGAAGCATCATGTTCCCTTAAAGATTTAATATCTCAGGACCCCAAAGGTTCACTTCTATTAGGACCTGACCTAGACAGTCAGTAGGTCAGAATTTATGTAAGGGAACAGGTTAAAACTTTTCTTTTTGCTTATTTTTAGACTAAGTAAAAAGTTCCACTGAGCTGGGAAATATAAGACTAAAGTGATAAACCTGAATTTTTCCTGAGTCAAGGAATGTAGTCACCCAATGACTCTTTCTTTGGGGAGAGAGAAAGAACTTTTCACCATTAACATTCTATTAGCATTTTTAGTTTCAATCTAGTTTTCATTTTGAGGAAACATAACCCCTATTTCAATATGTGTCCTTTCTAGTTCTGAAAGATATTTCTACTCAAAGTAAATTCCAGAGATGAAATATTCCTGTCCCAAGATCTTTTTCTTAGATCTCACCACCATTAAGTAGTTACATGGAGACCATCTTTTTTTAAAATTAAAAAAAATTTTTTTGGGGGGACCATCTTTTGACTGTATATGTAACAACGGTTTAGAGGTTTGATATGCATGAATTGCATCTCAGTTTTTAAGATCCCAAGATGGGCTTACATTAATAGTTATCACATATATTTAGTAATTTGTAAATGAAAACTAAACTCCTGATTCTGAGTCAGCTTTGGAGCTACTGGGCATGATATGGGGCTAAGTGAGTTTTATTTTTCTCTTCTTTGGTGTTTCAAGTGTGCAGATGGCTGTAATTCATGTCTACTATCGTATCTATTCTTTGTCTATGTTCGCACTTGCAATTTTTTTTACATTGGACATTCATCAAGAAGCAATTGTATGTTATAAATCTGTGCTAATTGGTAGCTGCTAATTTCCTCTAGTAATTCAGATTCCAGCCCCTAAATCAGGATGCATTTAACCTATTCTTTTTTTATTTACATGATAGGATTTTTTAAATGGCTCAACAGCCTTGAGAAAATCATCAGCTCATCAGTAATCAGTAGTAGTTCAGTACAAGTACTCTGAACGAATCTCAGTTGAATAGACCGAGAGAAAGGTATGATTTCCAAAAGGCATGTCTCCTGCTAAAATGAACAGGAGAGCCAAATCTCTTCAAAGTTTTTGCCATGCAAGTTGGAGAGCTGCACTGAGTTGGACTAGAAATATCAAATTCATTTCACATAGTTGGCTTCTTCTTAGGAGATTCCCTCCCAGCTTTGCTCTCTGTATTCTTCACATGAATACTGCAAAAGAAACTCTTAGCAGGCCCTACTGAATATAGCAATTATAACACAAAAGAAATCATTAATGCATCAGAACAGAAGAGGATGGTCCATTAGCAGCTAATTAGGCTTCTTCTGTAATTATCCTCCATTTGAGAAATTTTCTTAATGTAAAAATGATAAAACAAATTATGAATGTTCACTTAGTTTAATTAGTTAGCCGTGGTAAAGCACATTTCCTTTCATCTTTAATGTATATACATATGCACACATAAGATAGATATTTACATTGCTGGTAGCTTTTGTGGGAAAGCTAGATATTTTAACGTTTTGAATCTTTTACAATATCTACATCATAAAACCTTTCTCAAATACTTTTATCTCTAATTTCCAACACAGACTCTGAGATTTTCAAAATTGCACTCAATTGTATGTGCCACAGCCACTAAAGGAAAAGAAAAGTGCTTAAGAAGGCCTTCTGGGACAAGGGTTAGGCCAGGAAAGAGAAGGGTGCAGAGAGAGAGAAGAGGGGAGAGAGAAGATGGAAAGGGACTGAGGAAGAGAGAAAAAGCAATTGATTGCAAGGGGAGAGGAGGCATAAAGATTGAAGAGGAAGTAAAAAGAAGAGAAGAAAGGAGAGGGCAGAGCTTGATATAGAAAGAGAAGGAGAAACTAGGGAGAAAAAGTGAATGAAACACACGGAATAAAGAAAGGTGGGACGTAAAGATTCTTTGGTACCCACATCACTCATTGGGGAGCTATGTCTGCACTCTGTGTCACAAGAAGCCACCTGGTTACAAATGAGTTTGGTTCCCAAGTCTGTCTTTAATTTGAATATGAACATGAATTGGAATAATTAGGTACAATTTTTGACAGAGGACCTGCTGAGCTATGGGAGGCCATCCAGAACATCACGCATAAAGGAAGAAGAAAGTCAGGAAAGATTAAAGTGGATGTCAGAAGAGACCCTGAAAGTTGCTCTTATTCATAGAGTAGCTGAGGCACATGAAGGAATGATAGTCAATAAGCTGAATAGAAAATTTCCAAGGATGCTTGAGAAGACAAGTAAAATATTACAATGAAATGTGCGATGACATAGAGTTAGAAAACCAAAAAGAAAGAACCTGCTTAATATATCTGAAAACTGAGAGAATCAAAGAAAAATGTCAAATGTCAGGTTGCAATATTAAGATTCTAAGAGCAAAATATTGAATGATGCAGGAAACATCGAGAGAAGATGGAGAGAATATCCAGAATCACTGTACCACAATTTTTTTTTAAAAAAACTGCTTTTGTGCCACCATTTCTAGAAATAGCATATGAAAAAGAACCAACAGTACTGAAGGAAGAATTTCAAACTGCACTGAAAACATTAGCCCAAAACAAGGTTCCAGGAACTGACGGAAAATTCATTGAAATTCATGAGGAAGCGCAGGAAGCACTCATTCATCTATGCCAGGGAATCTGGAAGACAGCAACTTGACCAACTGACTTGAAGCAATCCATATTTGGACACTTTCCCAATAAAGACAACCCACAAAAGGCTCTAATTATAGAACAGTATCATTAATACCACATGCACGTAAAATTTTGGTGAGGAACATCTAACAAAGGTTGCAGCAGTATATTGAAAAAGAGCCTTTCAGAGGTTCAGGCTGGATACAGAAGATGACATGAGATAAAAGATGTAATTGCTGTTGTCAGATGGTTCTTGGTTCAAAGCAGAGAATACCAAAAATATATTTACTTGTGTTTTATTGACTCGACAAAGGTATTCATTTGTGTGGACCATAACAAACTCGGATAACGTTTAGAAGAATGGGAAGTCCAGAGCACTTAGTTGTATTCATGTGGAACATTTACATGGATCAAGAGACAGTTGTGCAGACAGTACAAAGGAAAGCTGCATGGTTTAAAATAAGAAAAAAAATTGTACATCAGGGTTGTATCTTCTCACCATACTTGTTCAATCTCTATGCTGAGCAAAGCATCAAAAAAAGTGGGTAGTATGAAGAAGATTGTGGCATCAGGAGTGGAAGAAGGCTTATTAACAACCTGAGATATATAGATAGCACAACCTCACCTGCTGGAAGTGAGGAGGAATTGAAGCACTTGCTGATGAAAATAAAGGAATTCTCTCCAATATGAATTAAAACTCAATGTAAAGAAGACCAAAATTCTCACAACTGGACCCATAGGAAACATCATGATAAATTAAGGAAATGTTGAAGTTGTCAAGGATTTTACCTTAGTTAATCAATAATCAATGCTCATAGAAGCAGCAGTCAAGAAAATCAAAAGACAGATTGCATTAGGTAAATCTGTTGAACAAAACCTCTTTAAATATTAAAGAGCAAAGATGCTACTTTGAGGACCAAGATGTGCCTGACCCAACCCATGATATTTTCTCTTGCATCATATGCATATGAAAGTTGGTCTTTGAATAAAGAAGACCAAAGAAAAATTGATACATTTGAATTGTGGCAATGAAAGAGAATATTGAAAGTACCGTGCACTGCTAAAAGGACAAACGGATCTGTATTAGAAGAAATAAGGCCAGAGTGCTCCTTAGAGGCAAAGATGGCAAGGCTTTGTCTTACATATTTTAGATGTATTTTCAGGAAAGACCAGTTCTTAGAGAAGAAGCTCATGTTTTATAAAGTGGAAGATTGGTCAGGAAGGCCTTCAATGAGATGGATGGATATAGCGGCTGCATCAATGGGCCCAGGCAGAGGAACAATTGTGAGGACCGTGCAGTATTTTGTCCTGTTGTGCATTGAACCACTATGGATCAGAGCTGACTTGATGGTACCTAACAACAATAACAAGTACAATTAGTTCTTTTGACATAGTGCTATTTCATACTCACTCTCATGAAGACATCACTGAAGATATGGGTGCAAAGTGTGGTAGAACATGGTGCCCCGCTATCAGAAGGAATAACGTCTGGATCTTAAAAACTTGTCTTAAAACAAGCAACCATCTAAACAAGGAGTCAACTAAGACCACATGGAAAAAGCATACCAACCTGTGTGTTTTAAGGATTGTAAATCATGAAATAGTCCTAGAACCTACAGAGAGTCGCCCCCGCCCCCACCCCCGAATTTGGTACCTTGACTTCATACTTCCAAGCTCCTAAAATGTGATTTTCTATGATTTTTCTATGACAGCACTTGATATTTTTCCCCCTTTTCATTTAGGTGATTTTCCTATCTCTGGGGACAAAGCATTCAAGAGAATAGACTGAGTTTTATCTTTAATTTCCCAAAACAGAAGATACCTCCAAGTTTTTAAATAATGTTTTCTCTCCTCCTTTCAGAGATTAGGAAAGTTTTGAGCTGCCTATGTGGGGACTGAGTAACTCTTCCCCAGAACTGTAAGTCCTTGCTTTCCCTTGAAAGATGTGGCTTTTGCTCACCACGGCACTCGTAGGAGGTGGGAAGCAACTCCCATTTCATACTGGCAAACAGCATACAGTGCAGGCTCAATTTTGGATAGTTAGGACAGCTGTCCACTTGTGTGTTGGCCAGCACCCTAAACTGTAATTGATGTTAGAAGCCATGGTGTGTAAATCAACTTCTTCTCCAATGTGCATCAATGGCAAAAAGAAAAGCAATCCGTTTTTCCTATTAGCAACCTCTGCAGTTTATGATCTTCCACCCGAGCTCCCTACCATCAAATCAAATTTAGCTCACAGTGACTCTATGGAAAAGAGTAGAACCACTCCAAAGGGTTTCCAAGGCTGTCCATTTTGCAAAAGCAAAAGGCCACATCTGGGCTTGAACTGTTGAGTTTTCCATTAGTAGCCCAATGCATAACCCATGATCCTAGCAGGGGCCCTTAGTTTATGAACCTCACAGTTAATTTTTTACTTTGATTAGTTTTTTTTTTTAACCAACTATGCTTGCAAAGTCAATGGTAGAAGTCTAATTCCTTAAACTTTTCCCACTCATGACTCCTATTCCCCTGAGACATTTGCAACAAAGGCAAGCACTCCCAGGCGCATTTGACTTTGAATTAATTTTTGGCTTGGGTTCTTTTACCATTGTCATTTTTTTTCGCTCAATTCTCCAATTCACTTACATGACACTAAATTGGGTCTCAGCCTCCAGTTTCTGAAACTTTGTAGGCCAATACTTCTCCAATGTTTATGTATGTATATATGTGAGCATGTGTAAAAATCCACTGCCATGGACTCAATTCTGACACATAGAAGTCTATTTCCCTTGCATGTGTTGGTGAAATGACACGTTTGGCAGCTAAACAAAAATTCGATGACTGGAACCCACTAGCCGCTCCAAGGAGAAAGATGTGCCAGCATGCTTCTGTCCAAAACAATAGCTTGGGAAGTCCCCTGGGGCGTCTCCTCTGTCCTGAACCATCACTGGAGTCAGGATTCACCTGGAAGCGGTGGGCTTGGTTTTTGGCTTATGTCTCCATTAACCTGTTGTATCAAGTCACAAATGCAACCTTAACTTGGAGTGACAAAAACCCATCCTTCTTACTTTCTGCATTTTTTTAAATTATTCCCTCAATTTTGTAAAATTGACAGACGTGTAAAAAAGTTTCCCAATGAAGGAAGATGTCGGACAGTGTAGGAAATGACAAACTAACAATCATTTATAAATTACCAAGGGTTCATGAGGGAGGGGTGAATGGGGAGAGAAGGGAAAAGCTGAGGTGTTGATACCATGGGCTCAAGTAGAAAGCAACTGTTTTAAGAGTGATGAGGGCAACAAATGTGCTTAATACAATGGATGGATGTATGAATTGTGAGAAAAGTTGTATGAGCCCCCAATAAAATGATTTTTTAAGGTACCCAGAAAAGTGTCTCTAAAATGCTTTTTTGACCATCAGACTTTATGTGTAAACCAATAAATACCTGATGAACGATCAAGGAAGCACACTGAGATATACCAACCGAATAACAGGGTATGTAAAAACATGCTGCACACCACTGACTCAAGTTTTCAAGAGGGAGCATTTGGGAACTGCCATCTAGTGTCAGGAGAGCTTATAGTTCATGTTAGGTAAGCATTATTAGGCCTGTGCTAGCCATGTGAACACTGGAGGCTTCTACACAAGTTAATCATCGACTTTCACTCTGAGTTCCATGGGAGGCCCTGGGTGGTGTCAATGGTTACTATGTTCTGCTGCCCAAGGTCCAAGGCCACCCAGTGTCACTTCAAAAGACAAACCTGGAGCTTTATTTACATAAAAATCTGTCATGGAAATCCCCCTGAAGCCCAATCCTGTTGTGGCACATGTGGGCCTCTATGATTCAGAATGGACTCAGTACAACTAGTTCCCCTGGCCTCCCCAGCCTCCTTCTCAAACCTTGACACTAGCTAGAAAGGGAAGCCCATGCCCTCCAGAATCTGCTGCAAGGTCTCAGAAAGCATCCCTGCCAGCTGATCAGCGCCATGTAGTTGAATCTGTGC
>PVJH01025203.1:0-31874 GCA_004026705.1 Nesogale talazaci
ATTACCCTTCCTCCCCCCCTTCCCCTTGAGCCCTTAGTAATTTACAAATTATTTTTTCATCCTGTACACTGTACAATGTGTCCCAACACTCACTTCCCTATTGTCCATGCCCCAGAGAAGAGGCTACGTGTAGATCCCTGAAGTTGGCTCTCCCTCTCCATTCCTCCATCCCTCCACCCTCCTGGTATTACCACTCCCAGTTTGGCATATCTTTGTGTTAGACAAAGCTGGCGAAAGTCTTACCATAACCCTCCAATTCCCCCTTTTGTTTTACATATAAAATCCAAAAGCTCCACAGGGGTGAAGTGGCTATTTTCTGTACACTGAATAAAACTTTAATGACCAAATTAATATCGCCAAGCCAAAAATTCAGCCTTAGTGTCAGAATAATCGGTCTCTAACATATCATCGTGGGTCTAGTAGGTGCAACTGTGCAGTGATAGAGATTACAGTAAAGTCATAGAGAATAAGAAAGAAATAGTAAGATTTCTTCAGACGCCTTTGCTCTTTTGAATGACTTTCTCTTGTTGGTTTAAGGCGGGGAAATTGTCTTCAATTCCACTAAGGCAGCTTTCCACTTCTTAGGTTCTATTGTGTTTATCTTTTTTAGTGTGGTATCAATTGGCTGTCTTATTATTTATCTTGAATTCTAACTTGTATAGACCTTAGTCTTTGTTATTCTCTCAATCATTTCTTTTATCTATTTAGAGCATCTGAATGTTAACCCTTTGAATTCTATTTGTTAATTCCTGGGTTTTTCTTCCGAAAATTCCCGTGCATCTATTTTGTTCAGTTGCTGCGCCTCTTTTCTTTGTTTCTATTTCTATGTCTTGTCTTTCGCAGTTGTTGTGTCTGGACTGCAACTGACTGCTGGTTCTGCAGCATCACGTTGCCGCTGACCATATCGTGTGGGCTGCCAAGCCATGCGAAGTTAGTTTTCAATGCCAAGCGATGCTGGAAGGGACTAATAGAAACCTTGAAATGAAGGGAATGAGAAGGAAGAAGAGAGAGAGGAAATAGAGGAAGAAAAGGGAAAGGGGTAAAAAGGTCATTTGGAAGAAGGAGTTAAGAAAACTGGGAGTTTGAAGAGAAAAAGGACAAAGGGTGGTGCTATTGATTAAAGGGGAAAAAAAATCAAAGGGCAAACAGAAAAGGGAAAAAAAAAGGTCAGGGGATTTTTCTCTCGGTGAACACGCAACTCTAAGTATCCTGCTAATCGTGCACACACATGTTTCACACCAGTCATGAGCATGCACACATGTTATACCAGGAAGTGAATGTGAATCCACACGTTTCAGACTAGATAATTAATATGCACACACATCTATTGTCAGGGGAGCCAGCCCCTGACAACTTATTATAGATCTGGTAGGCACAATTGTGCAGCCATAATATAGTAAAGTCAAAGAAAGTGAGATGGGAGAGAGAGTGAAATAATGGAGTCAGACACATTTCATGGTAGCATGCTCACCTCAGCTTCTCTTGGTGGTACAGAGCAGGAGATGGAGGGAACAGGGGAGAGGGAATGAGGGCCGGGGGAGAGGGAAAGCTCTTTATTTCTAACCAAGGTTTATATACCTTTGGTGTGTGTGTGTGTGTGTGTGTGTGTGTGTGTGTGTAAGTCCACCGATTACAGGTAAAAACATGTCACAGGAAGGGGTTATACTATAGGTAATACACTCATGGGAGGGGGATGATCTAGGGGTATACACACAATATGAAGGGGGGAGCGATTGGGGGTACACATGACAAAATGGGCAGACCCTAGATTCATAAGGGTGGCCTAACCTTAGTTGCCCTTGAGCTGGAGTGGAGACTTGATTTAGTCTAAGCTTTCAGGACAAAGAATTCATTGTCCTTAACTGCAGGAAGTGAGCCCCACCGGCAGGAGGACCAGACAGCACTTGGAAGGCTGAATGCCTTCAGGGAGGATATCTCTAAGCATATGACCTCCCACCATGTGCCGGCAAACAATTTGGCATATCTTTGGGTGAGACAAAGTTGGAGAAAAATCCTCTAATTCCACAACCTATCACACCAGGCTTTGATCAGTGCTGTGCAGAAACTCAGTCCTCAGGGGAAGGGCAGAGTGAGCAGGGAGGATGTATGTTGCAGAGTCGTCAAGGAGACCTGGTTCAGATTACTCATGAGGTGAACTGAGACATGCAAATAGAGGATCCAAGTAGAGAGAACATTACATGCAACCATCTGTGGCAGGAAAGACATTGAGGAATGCCCAGACAAACCCTGTGGAAACAGTGAATGAGAGGAGCAGAGTGTCAAATTCAAAGTCAAACAAACAGAAGCAGGGAAAAGCAGATCCTGAGATTCATCCTACAAAATTGGAGTTTATTATGAATGTTGGATTCCACCAGAAATTGCCAGCTGGGGGACGACTTGTTCTCTGTGCTAAGATGATACATTGGATACATTGAAATTGGATCCTCTTGGGAGTTACATATATCTTGATGTGAGTTATGATGAACAGAGGTGTAAATTGAGAGGGTGCAAGAAGTATGAACAAGGTGTCATTTGAAACAGAACTTCCTATCATATTTCACCTGGTGAAGAATTGGTGAAATAACCCAATTGTGAACAGGAGTGCAGTATAGGAAAAATATATGTTTTTATTTTTTAAATTTTGGAAAATTAAGAGACACAAGTCAGCAGGACCCAGAACTCTTTACTTGGTGTGTCTCACCCAGCTGTGTCTTGTCCATAGAGTGATCCTCGATTAGACAGTTCCACACTTTCTTTAACCACTGCTACACATTGTCAGGACCTCTAGGCCGAGGGTTCCTGATTCAATTAATCATCTAGTAGAAAAGGTCACTAGAAAGGTTCCCACCTAAGTCATCTTGAGCAGCATCAGGAGAAATAATTAGCTGCTAATACCATGTCCAAGTAGTGACAGAATTTAAAAGATGCATGTGGACTATGGAAAATGCCATTGCAGTTTCAGCTAAGTCAAGAACACTCCCTTCAATTGCTACTTGAATACCCTTAGTCTGGCTGAAGTTTAGAGAAAGACCATGCTTTGGTTTCCAGCTTGTGGAAGAAGATACAGTGAATAAAAATGGAGTGAAATGTAGGTCTGTAAAGGAAAACTTTGTAAAGACAGATCCAGAGTTGTGAGTAAACTATGCATGATTATAGGGACAATGCAGATTACCTAGCAACCTTACATCAATTCTGAGTGAAAACTTTCAGGAGAACCAAAGACAGAGGTTAATCTATGTCCCTCCTGCCCTCTGGCCTTGTCCAGTTGAAAGTTCCTCAGTCAACAACTGAAGCATAGCCATCCCTTTCAGTCCTTACCAGGAACATCTCCAGAAAAACGTCTCCAGGCAGAAGGCTCCCATCCAGGGGGTCAGAAGCTGCACCATATTGAGCATTGCACCTGTAATGAGAGATCAGAAGGTCTAGCGAGAGGAGATGGGTCCAAACCCATGCTTGTAAGGACAAGTCAGGGGAAAGTTTCAAAGGCTTCCTCCCACTCTCCCAAAGGACAAATGGGGAGGTCTAGGGAGACTAATAGAATAAGGGACGCAGATCTCAACCCAGGTCAGAAAGTGAATGCTGAAGACACAGGAAATTTATTCTTGGGTGTAGGAATATCGAGAATTGTAAAAGTCAGGTGTAGAGAGTGTGGGCGAGGCTTTAGTGTTAAGTCCAGTCTCATTACACATCAGCGGATACACACCAGGGAGAAGCCTTATGTCTGCAGTGAGTGTGGGCAAGCCTTTAGCCAGAAGTCAATCCTCCTCTCCTCCTCAGACACCAGAGGACACACACTGGGGAGAAGCCCTGTCTCTGCAGGGAGTGTAATCGAGGCTTTAGCCGGAAATTGCTCCTCAAAAAACACCAGAGGACACATTCAGGGGAGAAACCCTATTGTCTGTAGAGAATGTGGGTGAGGTTTTAGCCAGAAATCAGTCCTCATCACACACCAGAGGGCACACTCAGGAGAGAAGCCCTTTATCTGCAGGGAGTGTGGGCGAGGAGAAGTCAGATATCCCATTAAACATGAGAGAAGACACTCAGGGGAGAAGCCCTATATCTGCAGGGAGTGTGGAAAAAGCTTCAGCCAGAAATCGGATCTCATTAAACACCAGAGAACACACTCAGGAGGGAAGCCATATGTGTGCAGTGAGCGTGGGAAAGGCTTCAGCCAGAAGTCAGACCTCATCACACATCAGAGGACACACTCAGGGGTGAAGCCTTATGTGTGCAGTGAATGTGAACGAGGCTTTAACCAGAAGTCTGACCTTAGGAAGCATCAGAGGACACACTCAGAAGAGAAGTCCTATATCTGCAAGGAGTGTGGACAAGGCTTCAGCCAGAAGTCAAATCTCATTAGACACTAGAGAACACACTCTGGGGAGAAGCCCTATGTCTGTAGTGATTGTGGGAGAGGCTTTAGCCAGAAGTCAGACCTCATGAAGCACTATAGGACACACTCAGGGAAGAAGTCCCATGTCTACAAGGAGTGTGGGCAAGGCTTTGGTGATATGTCAAACCTAATTAGATATAGGAGAAGGAAATGCATCCCTTACTCTCCTCCTCTCCCCCATCTCTGAAGGGCTTTAGAGCAAGTTTACTTATCCCTTACTCCCCAGATCTAGAGGGCAGAAATTACTGAATAAACAGATCCATTTTTGGTGTGTGGCAAAGAGAATGTAATAAAACATGGATGGTTCCTAATGTGGTCAGGGTGTTATTGACTACTTTTCTTTCCTAACCAATGTTCTCTCATGGTATTTTGTTATAATAAATGTTACCATTACACAGAACTGTAACCCAGATAACAGTCCCACAGCACTTCAGCCCCTAAAAAGGTGAAATGTAGAGACAAGTTAAATTTGAGAATCTAATCTGGGTCCAAGGGCTGAGGTCGGGACTCAGTAAAAGAGAGTTCTTTGATTTCCTGGGAGGTATGACTCTCTTTCTTAACCTTCTGAACCATCTGGAAGCATAGCTCTCCAATTCTCCACATTCAGTGTCCCCCGCTTTCTGAACCACATTACCAACCTAAGTCCATTCTCTTTACTGTCCTCCACCTGCCATCTACTCAGAGCCTATGAACATTTGACTCTTCTCAGCCCAGGCCAGCAGCCCATACAGTACCTCCCTGCCCTTCTGTAGGACTGTCTATGACAGGCCAATATGGACCACTCCTAAAATGGATTTGCAGTCCTCTTGGGCTGTGGGAGGTGAGGTGTGAGTTTTCAGAAGAAATAAAGTTATGTGAGTGAACATGGAGGCAGAGATTGAAGGCAGCCAGAGGTCTGGAGCCATCTCATCCCAAGAGTCTTCAGAGGAAGCTCCGCCTTGATGACACCTTGAAAGCAGACTGGCTTCTAGAACCAATAAGGGATGAGTTCTTGGTTAAGACACCTCTTTTTTGGTAAGTTGTTACAACCCTGGGAATGTTGTACATCTTCCTTTGGGCTCTAGAATGAGCCCTTGTGGTTCATTGGTTACTATCTCAACTTCTAATCAAAAGACCAGCCTTTGGAACACACCAGTTGCTCTGCATAAGATGTGGTCGTCTGCTTCTATAAAGATTGGAAACCCTATGGGGCAGTTCTTTGGTCTTTAGGGTCACTGAATTAAAATGAAGTCAACAGTAACTTGGTTTGGTTTGGGGGACTTTGAAGGCTACTTTTTTTTTTTTTTTGCTGAAAAAAAGCTTTAGGTGTTCTGTGTTTCTCCCTTCCCCCCCCCCCCAACTTACTTTTCTTTGTTTTAATCACTAATGGTGACAAGCAGAAGGCCATGTACTCTTTCAATAATGAAATCAATATTATCCTTGGTGGAGCTATACTTTTATTTTATTTTTTTGGTGATTCAAGATAGAGACAAGATCTTCATCTGGTCTAATGGCAGTGTATGAAGTTCCACAATTAAGACACTTGCCTAATATCAAGATGATCAAGTCGGAGCTCTGACTCCTTGTCAGCTTCTGCTTGTGGCCCTTGGACAGAATTAAGTCTATAACAAAAGAGACATTTTCTAAAGCTTTGAAAAGAGTATTCCAGGGAGTTTTGACACAAGACACAACATTTTTAAAGCAACCTTCAGGAAATATTTTGTTAATTACCTTTTTACTACTCTATTAACCCTCCCCCCTTTAACAAAAAATGAATAAACCTCCCAAACAACAATGACAAAAAACCCTGTCATCACAAGTTGGTTCTGACCCATGGCAACCCTGTAGGACCTGGTAGAACCCCCACTCTCCTCCCCCACTGTTGGTATCTGAGGCTGTACATTTTTTTTCTTCTCTTCACTGTCCTGGTGGGAATAGGAAGCCCACCCTTGCTCCTGGAGGGCTGCTGCTGGATTTGAACCGTCAACCCTGTCGGCCCCAGTCCCACACACAACCACTGCACCACCAGGGCTCAGCTGAGGCTGTAAAAATTTTTTTTTTGGCATCACTGCCTCTGGTGGTCATGGGTGCTACCCAGTGCTGCTCCTGAGAGCAGCCGCTAGATTTGAACCGCCAAGCCCGCAGGCCGCAGTCCCGCACTCACCCACTCATGCTGCCGGGGCTCAGCCTGAGGCTGTAAATTTTTATGGGAGCTGAAGGCCTCATCTTTCTCCCTCAAGTGCCTGGTGGTTTCAAACAGCTGACCAGGGCATAACCCACTACACTCAAAGCACCCAATCCAATAATCCTGCATTGTAGTCAATTGCTTAAAATGCACCTTCTAGCCATAACCCTCCATGTTGTGATTTACAAGGGCATGTCTCTTCCCCCCAATAGAATTTTTTTTCAAAGCTACATATTGAAATTTTATTTACAAAGCAACCTTATCACCTTTAAAGTACTCTTCATTGCAGTTAGTACACTTGTCAAATCTGTGATTCCATTCTTGGAAACATTTTTCAAATTCATCTGTTTAGATGGCTGGCAGCATCTCCATTGTTTTTTTCTTCACCTTTTCTATATCTGCAAATCTCTGTTCTTTTATGCCCCTTTTCATTCATGGAAACAAACAAAAAAGTTGTGCTGAGTGAGGTCAGGTGAGTAAGGTGCATGGGGCAGAGAGGCATGCTACTTTTTTGCCGAAATCTCATGCACTGAAACAGTTGCGTGAACAGGTGCATTGTTGTGGTGGCAAAACCTTTCCCCCGGGCTGAGCCCCGTTGGCATAGTGGTTGTGTGCAGGACTGCAGCCCACTGGGTTGGAGGTTCAAATACAGCAGCAAGGCTGGGCCTCCTACTCCCACCACCAGAGGGCATTGATATCCCCACAAACAAACAAACAAACAAACAAACAAAAAACCTTTTCCCCATCTGCCACAAATCAGGCCTCTTTTTGGTCACACAATGTTAAAGAATTATTTCAGGACCTTTAAATAGAAAACTTGATTAACAGTTTAACCAAGTGGAACAAACTCCAAATGCACTATCCCCCTCACATAAAACCAAATGAGTGTCATCCTGATCTTTGATTTGGTGGTGAAAAATATGTACTATAAAAACTCATCCCAGCAGAGTTTTTCTTTTTTTTTGGGAGGGGGTGGGGTAAGGCATCTCCTGGTTTTATAAATCCTAGACACTATGCCTTTGGATATGGTCCTATTTTGAAGAAAGTTTTTTGTTATGTTAATGGGTTTAGGATTCGCAGAATGTCTGTAGTGGAGTTTTTTACACGGGAGTCATGACTGAGTCATCACTCTTATTTTGCTTGGAGGCATAGTCTGTGTCTAATATATAGGAATGTTCTGGCAAGTTCTTTTCTCTTGTTCTGGATCTTGTATCTAATTGTCTTCATGTGTCCTCTGAATGAAGTGCCCCGGGGCTTGAGCCTGCAGCCTATTGTTTTACTGGCTTCACTGGCTTCCACAGCTTTGCGAACCACCAGTGGGTCATGGGATCTCCTTGTTTGATTTCGTCGGCCTCTGTAACCACCTGGGTGAGGAGAACCCTCCAAAGTGAAACTTAACGCCCGGATTTGGGACTTGACAGCCCCAGCAGTTGTGTGGACCCTTCCCTTGATGTTTCATGGATTCTGTGAAACACTGCAATTCATTATTGAACCTCACAGAGAACTAGAGAGTGTTGTGGGAGGAACAGTTGGTGTTAGAATTAGTAAATATTTGGGCAGGTAGAGATATGTTTGAACCTCACTTTGGCTGATGCTTCTCTCTCACTCCTGTAAAGATAAAGTCATACATGGCTACGTTTTTTGTGTGTGCAAGTTGGTGCTTGTGTTTCCCACTAATCACTGTAAAATCTCATCTTTCTTTAAAAAAAAAAAAAAAGAAAACAAAAACCCAGATCGATGTGGTGCTGTCACGCTCTCCCGAGCCGGACCTAAGCTGCGCCAGGCGAGGGACGGACGTTGCTGGCGAATGAGACCGCTCTGCTCGCTCTGTCCGTGGTCCCCTGGCCCCTCTGTCGCCTGCTCGGTGGGGAGGGGCGGGGGTGCGGAGTCCGGTTCGCCCTCGCTCCCGTCCTCGCTTCGGTGGCGTCGCAGGCGTGTGTTGGGTCCGTGCTCGCTTCCTTAGGTGAATGGGCCTTCCCCGTGGTGGGGAAGGGCCTCATAAAAAAAAAAAGAAAAAGAAAAAGAAAAACCTCATTTTGAAGTGGTCACAACTCTGGCTTCTCTGAGCTTGCAATTTTAATCAGAATTTTATAACTTCTTAATTTAATTTTACCTCATAATATATGCCTCTGATACCTTTTTGGAGTGCCTGATTTCACTGTGAGATCAGATATGTCTCTGCTGGGAATTGTTTTGAACCTTCAATAAACCCCCTTTTATTTTTAACAGAGTATATATTCTTTTTTTAATATATACTTTTATTTTGAAAGAGAAAAAATAAAGCGAAATATTTTGAAAAAATAATTTGGATAATCTGAAGGGTGCCTGAATTTCTGGGCTCTGATTAAAGTGTAACATTTATGGTAGAATAATAATGTGAGGAGGTGGAGAGTTTTTAAAGTCTTGGAGAGATAGCAAAGCCATGTTTTCTTGTTCAGTTTTTCATCATTAAAATGAATGGCAAGAGGATAGCAGTCTAAGGCTCTAATTTTGCCAGTCTAACTCTATAGTAGGAACCCTTGAGTGGTGCTAAGGGCTTAACTGTGCCCTCACACAGAGGTTCTTTGGGAAAAAGCTTGACAACCTGTGTCCACTCGATCACAGTCTTTTTTTTTTTGGGGGGGGCATCACTGCCCTCAGGTGGTGGGAGTGGGACGATCACAGTCTTTAAGACCGCACGGAGAAATTCTAGTCTGCACACGCAGACTGCCCGTGAGTTGGAGCCAACTGGATGGCAATGAACAAGATGGATGAGGAAGAACAGTGTATTTAGATTTAAGGCACACTGAATATACTCAAAATTAATGGACGCAGTATATTTAAAGGACTATATATGATTGCCACTTCTATCAACAAGGTAGATTATACTATCCAAAAAAAAAAAACAACCCAAGGCTGAGCCCGGTGCGCGGGACTGTGTCCCACAGTGGGGCTGGGCCTCCTACTCCCACCACCGGAGAGCAGTGATGCCCACAAAAAAAAAAGAAAAAAAAATCCAGCTAACACAAATCATCATCTTATTGGATATAACAAATATCCTCTGAAATGCAAAGCCAAGCTCACAAGAACAGATCAAACGTCCCTAAGCACAAAAATGAACATGAAATCAGAGTGATAATAAACCCCACAAAGCTGATAAAAATATAAACCCACAGATTCAGGAAGTTCAATACCCAAATTGCATAATTAAGTCAGAAACCAAGATATACTTTAATAGAACTGTAAAACAAGGAAATGAGCTTTAAAATACCACAAAGGAACAATAGGACTGATGCAGACACCCTGGAGCAACTAAGGGACAAAAAAGTAGAAAAATGTATAAAAGTGCTAAGAAGTACAACTTCTTTATGGGAATCCCACAGACAGCTAAACAAGCGTTAATGTCAATTTCAGGCCCAGAAAACTTTCTGTAAATTATGTCTTCAAAGGGAAATAAAAACAAATAAAAGATCCTAGGGGAAGGTATAATTTATAAGAAGGAAGGGCAAGGGTTACCATAAATTTACTATGCTAATGCCCTCCTTGATGTCTTATGACGCATTAATCTTGTAAGTGTGGTTTTGCCCTTGTGAATCAGTGTGACTGAAAGTTTTGCCCTGTCACTAACCCCCTTTGTTTGTGTAAATAGTGTCCATCACTTCAAAGTTTAACCTCTATTAGTCAACAATTTATGTATTACAGTCTGAAGCTGGCCTATACTTGTAGAACTTCCTTTTCTCTCTTTTTTTCAGAACTTCCTTTTCTCAATAGTGTATTAAATTCTATACCATTAGCTAAAATGAACAATTCTCAACAGATTTACCTTTGCTCCAGGGGGATGATTTATAATGTTCTCGATCACAAAAAGAATAATGGGGTAGCATTAGTTGTCAGAAAGAATCTAGTCAAATCCACCATGAAGTACAATGCTATCTGTGATTGGTTTGTGTCTATCTTTCTTCATGGAAATCTAGTCAATATGACTTTTATTCAACTTTATGCAACAAGCACAAAACCTAGTGAAGAAGAAATCAAGCAATTCCAACAACTTCAGTTGGAAATTGACAGTTTTATGTGATTGGAATACAAACGAAAACATAGGGGGAGGCACAGTTGGAAAATATGAACTTGGTGATAGAAGTGAAGCTGGAGATCGCATGATAGGACTTTGTAAAACCAATTACTTGCTCATAGTGAAGCCCCTTTTCCCCTACAACAAAAAAGTTGAACTTACCTAGATGGATACACCTGTGGGAAGACGTGACGGAGAAGCTCAATATCAGCAGCTAAAACCATCGACCAGGGGCCGATGGTGCAACAGACCATAAATTGCTCATAAGTAGTTCAGGATGAAGTTGAAAAACATTAAAACAGGGCTGAGCCCGGTGGTGTAAGTGGTTGAGTGCGGAATTGCAGCCCGCGGGCTTGGCGGTTCAAATCCAGCGGTGGCTCTCAGGAGCGTCACTGGGTAGCGCCCACGACCACCAGAGGCAGTGATGCCCACAAAAAAACAAACAAGGCTGAGCCCCGGTGGTGTAGTGGTTGTGCGCGGGACTGCGGCCCACTGGGATGGAGGTTCCATTCCAGCAGTGGGGCTGGGCCTCCTACTCCCACCACCGGAGAGCAGTGATGCACCGCCCCCCCAAAACAAACAAACAAACAACAACCCCCAAAAACATTTAAACAAATCTACAAGAGGCAAAATATGACCTCAGGTCTATTCTATTGCACCTGAATTTCAAGACCATCTCATGAACAGATTTGACGTATTGAATACTAATGACAGAAGAATCCCTTATTAGCTGTGGGAGAAAGCTGTGTGAAGAAAGCAACAGGTCATTAAGAAACAGGAACAAAAGAAAAGATTAAAGTGAATGTCAGAAAGGAAGAGTAGCTAAAGCAAATGGAAGAAAGGGTGAAGTCAAGGAGCTGAGTAGAAAATTTCAGAGGACGACAATTTCAGAGAAGACAAAGCCAAATGTTATAATGAAATATGCAAGAATTAGAAAACCAAGAGGAAAGAACATGTTTGGCATATCTGAAATGGAAAGAACTCAAGATGAGATTCAAGCCTCAAATTGCAATTTTGAAAGATTCTACAGGCAAAATATTGAATAAAAAGAAGATGGAAAAGAATAGTACTGTCACTGTACCAAAAATAAGTAGTCAACATCCCACCATTTCATCAGGGAGCATCTGAGCAAAATTTAATGGTGCTGAAGGAATAATTTCAAGCTGCATTGAATACGTAGCTAAAAAGAAGGCTCCAGAAATTGATTGCTAGCCACTGACATGTTTCAGAAAGCTTAAGAAACATTGGAAGCACTACTCATCTGTGCCAGGAAGTTTGGAAGACAGCTACTCGGTCAACTGACTGGAAGAGATTGTATTTGTGCTCACTCCACAAAGTAACCCAACAAAATACCCAAAGTCTACAACAGTATCACTGGCGCCGCACACGAAGTCTAGAACGGTATCACTGGCTCACTGGCGCCGCACACGAAGTCTAGAACGGTATCACTGGCGCCGCACACGAAGTCTAGAACGGTATCACTGGCGCCGCACACGAAGTCTAGAACGGTATCACTGGCGCCGCACACGAAGTCTAGAACGGTATCACTGGTATCACACTCAAAGTTTTGCATGCAATAAAAGTTGTCGTAATACAATGACATGCTGGATTTAGAAAAGGACGGAACAATCGATATCATTGCTGATGTCAGATGGATACTGGCTGAAAACAGAGACAACCAGAAAGATGTCAACTTGTGTTTTATTAACTATGCAAAGGCATTCAATTGTGTGCACCATAAACTGGATAACCTTGAGAAGAATGAGAATTCGAGAACACTGCATTTGTGCTCGTGCAGAACTTCTACATGGATCAAGAGACAGGTGTGTGAACAGAACAAAGGAGTATTGCATGGTTTCAAATCTAGAAAGGTGGATATCAGGGTTGTATCCTTTCTTTCTTTTTTTTTGGGGGGGGGGGGCATCACTGCTCTCCAGTGGTGGGAGTAGGAGGCCCAGCCCCACTGCTGGAATGGAACCTCCGCCCCAGTGGGCCGCAGTCCCGCGCACAACCACTACGCCACCGGGGCTCAGCCCTAGGGTTGTATCCTTTCACTGCACTTGTTTAATCTATATGCTGAACAAATCATCAGAGAAACTGTATTACCTGAAGAAGAGTGAGGTATAAGGTGTGGAAGAAGACTTATTAACAATCTGTGAGGAAGTGGATAGACTTTGGACCTCTGCTTAAGCCCTCAAGGCAAGAACATTTTGTTTTAACAATCTGGCATTTTATAATGCTCACTCTCCTGACATGAATGTGGAATAATGGGTGTGTAAGCAAATGTGGTGAAAAAATCTGATGATACCCGGCCATCAAAAGATATAGCATCTGGGGTCACTAAGGCTTGAAATTAAACAAGCGTTCAAGCAACAAAGCCCCATCGCATTCACTGTCACTGCCATTGGATTCATAAGACTTTCCCCCCACCAACCTATGGTCTTCCTGTGTTCTACATTATTGCATGTGGCTGTGTGAGTCTGAAGAGATTTAAGGACTAGTATCAGACTTAGGGGCTAACAGCAGACTTAGGGACTTAATTTGGACTGGGTTGGGATATTTTCTTGATACACAATTACTCTTTGATATAAAGCTTTTTATCACACATATGTGTCACTGAATTTGTTTCTGTAGTCAACTGGGTTAACACATGTTAACATCATGATAAATGGAGAAAGGGTTGAAGTTATCAAGGATTTTATCTTATGTGGAGCCACAAGCAAGGCTTGTGGACCTAACAGTCAAGATATCAAAAGACATTGCATTAGGTAAATCCACTGCATAAAACCTTAGAGTATTGAAGAGAAAGGATGTTACTCTGAGGACTCAGGTGCACCTGACCCAAGCCACGGGTTTCTCCACTGTTTCATGTGCATGTGGAAGTTGGACATTAAAAAAGTAAGACCCAAGAAGAATAAGTGCGTTTGAATTGTGGTGCTAGAGAAGAATGTTGGAAACACCATGGAATGTTAAAAGGACAAACAATTGTGTTGGAAGCACTAAGGCCAGAGTGCTCCTCAGAGGCAAGGATGACAAGACTTTGTTTCTGACAACATGTGCAGAGATCCAGGCAAAGGCTATCATGTTTGGTAAAATGGAGGAGGTGGGGTGTGGTGTGTGTGAGAAATAGGAAGGACCTGGGTGAGATGTATCGACACGGTGGCTGCATCAATGATTGTGTGGATGGCATAGCATGCCCTCATGAAGAGATCACTGAAGATATGGGTTCGTTAGCAAAGGGTGGCTAAGAAACTTGATAGTGCCCAGCTATCAGAAAGAGCAGCACCTGGGCTCTTAAAAGGCTTGTGTTAAAACAAGCAACCATTTGATTGAGGCATCAACTATGTTCACATGGAAGAAGCACACTAGCCTGTGTGATCTAGGAATTGTAAATATTAAAACCCAAATCTGGAGGAGGGAATGATATGAGCTTAAAGTGTGAGCATCCTTTTGCAGAAGCCTATGAATGACACTGGAAGCCCCAAATCCATTTTGTCCCTCATGGATTGTCTCCAGTGAATCCCCTCTGACCAAAGTTGAGAGACGTAAATAGCCTTGCTACCAGAGAGCATTGTAAATTTGATCATCGCCAATGTCATTAAGTGAAAATGTAATACTTGGGCTGAGCCCCGGTGGCATAGTGGTTGTGTGCGGGACTGCGGCCCACTGGGACGGAGGTTCAATTCCAGCAGTGGGGCTGGGCCTCCTACTCCCACCACCAGAGAGCAGTGATGCCAAAAAAAAAAAAAAAGAAAAAGAAAATGTAATACTTTATTATTTTTTTTCTGAATTTTTAAATTGATTTTTCTCTTTTTTTGGTGTGTGTGTGTGTGTGTGTGTGTGTGTGTGTGTGGCATCATGTAATACTTTATTATTTGATAACCCCTTTAGCCCATTTTAAACTTTTGTTGAATATTTTTGGCTTTGTCATTGAGTTTTCTTTCTAGTCATTGTTGTTGGGTATTTGTTTGTTTGCTTCATGTTTGTGTTTTGTATGATTTCATGCATATGAATTCCAGGATAGGTAGATCTATAGAGACAGTAACTGGATAGGGGCCTGGCAGGGGAGGATGGGGGCAAATGGGGAACTAACAATGAGTATGAGAAAAAGTCCTGAAATTGATTGTGGTGATGTTTACGTACATATTTTTTTTTTTTTTTTTTTTTTTTTTTAGGCATCACTGCCCTGGTGGTGGGTAGGAGGCCCAGCCTTTGCTCCTGGGAGCCGGAATTGAACCTCCAACCCAGTGGGTCGCAGTCCCGCGCACAACCACTACGCCACCAGGGCTCAGCCCTACGTACATATTTTTAACATGGCGAAAAATTAAATTGTGATTGCAGGTCATTTAGTGAAGTGGAATCACTTACAGCAAGGAAAAGCAAATTAGACTTTAGTCAGACGTCTTTAATCATACCAAGACTGTTGATGAAAAATGCTCTTCCTCAGTATGTATTAAAGTGTAACTATAAATTTATATGTAATGTTTGCAATATCTAAAGTCAGAAAGATTGAATTTATAAAGACCCTGATAATAAAAAACAATCATAAAGAAAAGAAGTCAGGTATTCAACTTGGTCGAAAAGAACCCCCACATAAACTGCTTGCATTTATAATATTCAAACTGGCCAAACTGATTCGAAAGTATGTGGCAGCTGTTGCTTTTTCAGTGGATTTGATCAAGGACCATGCGCTGCATTCTGTGGCCATTTAAGCTGTACCTTATAATGCGTGGAGGATCCGAGGAACCTACGTAAAGGAGGAACCCACGCAAAGAAAACGGTGAGAGACGGCACTAAGTTCAAGTCGGTAATGGCGCGCGAGGGCGCATGGGAGATGGGCGTTGGTTTCCAGCCCGCCCCGCCCCGCGGCGCCGCTGGAGGTCGCGAGAGGCCCCACGTGCGCATGCGCAGGCTCTTTCCCGCCTCTCTCCGGGGAGGTGCCGGGGGAACGTGCACAGAGCGTCCACAGAGGCATCAAAGTACGACGTTCACTCTCGAAAAGGAAGAGATTACGGAGGAATACCGCATAGGGTGTGCTGGGAATTACGTCAAGTGGCACCTGTGAAGTGACTTGCCCCTCTGCCAACTGCCAGAGACTAGCGTGGGCTGGCACGCGAGTGGCCCTCGTTGTAGGCCGGCGTGGGCATTGGTGGCGAGGGACAGTGAGCTCGGGACCCGCGATTTGTCCAAGGTCGCCCAGCTTCTGACCGCCATGAACAGCGCAGCGCCTCACTCGTATAGGTAAGCCACCCAAGCGAATTATCCAGAGACTCTTCCGAGAAACTACAACCCAGGTGAAATTCATCTTTGAACGCCTTATTATAAAATACTGTTGTCTCTTATTCCATTTCCTGTGGATTTGACTCCAGGAAGAAAAAAATATCAGTAGGGAAATGGATGAAGGATGCAACCTAAATGTTTTTCTGCTACGTTAATTTTAAGAAAATTATTCTTTTCAATGATTTTGTTGGGGGCTCTTATGGCTCTCTTAACATTCAATATGTCATTTGTATCAAGCATATTTGTACACATGTTGCCATATTCATTTCCAATTATTTTCTACTTGAGCCTTGGTATGAGCTCTTCTTTCCTTCTCTTTTTTATTTTATTACTTTTTAAACCATTTTATTGGGGGGAAGAAAATTATTTTAACAAATTAATAATTTGTTTTTCGGTTTTCCTTTGTTCATCATTATAATTAATAGAAAAAGCT
This sequence comes from Nesogale talazaci, assembly GCA_004026705.1. Taxonomy (NCBI): domain Eukaryota; kingdom Metazoa; phylum Chordata; class Mammalia; order Afrosoricida; family Tenrecidae; genus Nesogale; species Nesogale talazaci. Next base: position 16,322 of record PVJH01025203.1, read on the forward strand.
AGCATTCACACCATGGAAAGCTGTAGGTTTAAGCCCCCATGATCACGTCAGAGTCCAATTTGGACAAGCAATCGTGCCTTTTCTAAAGCCCAAGGAGCTGTTCTCTTAGGGAGTTCGTTCCCCAGCTGACATGCTTAGATTGGGGAGGACAATCTAGTTGCATACTTCATAACCCGAATCCTCTTTCTGTTTTCAAGGCTGACAATCTTTTTCCCAAGAATTGCAGAAAACAAACATGTCTTGATTGATCTTTCATTTATTTCTTGAAAAAACTCTGCCTTTCAGGGATGGCTTGATGACAGCACACCGTCAACCCTTTCTTCCCTGTCCTCTGTATATGACGGACAGAGGCTTGTGATGAGATGAATGTCCACCACTGGGGTCCCGACGTTAAGGTTTAATTCAAGGCATACAATCCTTGTGCAAGTCTCCCCAGGAAGGTGTATCCAACATAATTCTCTTAACCTCAGCACCTCCACACCCACAAACACCAGTTCCTTACCTTCTTCCTGAAGCAAGGCCCTTCTCTGTTGGAAGCTGGGTGGATTCGATGCCAAGGGACTCTACCATTTATCCTGGACAGGCTCAAGCATTCCACTGACTGGGAAGGCCCCCAATCCCGCCAACCCTTATTTGATTTTTATTTATTTATTTTTTTTGCTTTGGCCCTTTAAAATTCTTCTCTTATCAGAGGGGCCAAAATCTCACACTGGCTCTTCCAATGGGGATCTCGGGTTCCTGCTGCCCCAGGTTTCTCGGTCACGAGGTCACAGCTCTCCCTTTCACTGATGCATAGTGACCCCTTAGGACAGAGTAGTGGGTTTCCAAAACTATAACTCTCTAGGAGAGTAGAAAGGCTCATCTTTCTCTTGCAGAGCAGCTGGTAGTTTAGAAATGCTGACCTTGTGATTAGCAGCCTACTGTTGGCATGTCCTTATTGAACATACTCTTCAGATAGAATAGAGAGGCCTGAGAATCCAAATTATCTGAGGCAAGAATCACATTAGTAGCTTGGGCTTGAAAACTGATTGGTGGAAGACAGAATCTTGAAAGAACGACTCAGAGGGGCTGTCTTGAGACTGACACGCTGCCTCCATTTTAGACTGTACCTTACTAAGCACCCGTGCTTGAAGATGTGTCTCTCCTGGGTCAATAGACATTCTAGGAGCATTGGTGTGCTAGTCTGGTACACTAAGAAACATTAATAAATGCGCATATGTGTATAAGAAAGAACTTTATATAAAGTTATTGTATAATAAAACATCCCAGCCTGGTCCAGAACAAGTTCTTACGTCTGATACTAGCCCATATGTCCGATACCAATCTACAAATTCCTTTTCAGACTCACGCAACACATGCAATGATGCTGAATTCAGGAAGATCACAGGCCAGTAGGTGGGAAGGCTTGTGGATCAAGTGGCATTGGAAGCATCTTATCGCTGGTGTGGGTCTCCACGTGGCTTCTCCAGCTCAGGGCACTAGTGAAACGCTGTGTTTTGTCAGCTGCAATGTCTCCCAGGGAGTGAGCATGTGCCCTACCTCCAGCGAGCTATGTATCTCCATTGTGCCTTCAAATGAGGTCATCAAGCTATGACCTGATTGACAGGCCAAAAATCACCCCTTCACTCCCAAGTCTCAAATTGACACCAGATTGTGTAACTCCCACAATTGGCTAGTTCTTGGAATCTTGAAATTCCTGAGAGTCGTATTTCTGTTTTTGGATCTTTGGCAGCACACTGCTTCTCTAGATATCTTTAATCTTACAGCCATTATTCAGAGGACCTCTTGGCCACTACCACCTCCCTTGTTTCTGTTTCTGAAAAATTTGGGTTCATAGCTAAAGTGACCAGATTTTAAGTGGGACACCATTGACCGGGGTGGGGGTGGGTGTTCTTGATTAAAAATTTGGTTTATATAGAGCAACAAAAATGTTCATAGAACAGAAAAACAGTATTGTAATTTATTTAATTTTAAAACACCACGGGACATGGGACAAATTGTTTAAAAGCAGGAGTCTGATCACCTTATAGTTCATCTCCAATCTTGTTACACTGGGGCTGGGCACAAATCATACCCTCTTCCCATGTTCCCTTCCTGGTCATGACTTGGAATTGGCTCTTAACTGCCATTCTGGATTCCTAGGACAGTCCTACTCTCCCAGATCCTGTCCAAGATGCTGATTATGAGTGGCTGAAAAGACATTTCTCTCCTTCCCTATTTTAAGTGACTTCAGAGAGCTCAGTCATTAGTGGATGGTGTTTATCTCAGAGACTTCTTGACGTCATCACCTGCAGATAAGAGGGCAGAGAAGATTCTCCACATAGGGTCTGATGTTTTTGATATCACTTTCTCTCCCCACCCTGCCATGTCTTCACCCTGAAACTAGACAGCCTCAGACTTTAAGCCCCTAGAAGGCAGTTGTTTTATTCTTTCCTGAGATTTCCTATCTCAGGAGTCTCTCTACCTGCTTTATAAATGGCAGGAGTAAAAGAGAGGAAGCTAACCTCTGATGGGTGTGGGCTAAGGGTTTCTTAACTTCTTGATGTTTCTATTGTTTCTGAGGTGCTTACGAGGAAGCTAGGGGAGTTACAGGAAGAAGAGCCAAACTCCACAGGCAAGAAGCAGGATAATTTCAATGGCCCACAAATATAGCTGCCATCAGCAGTGTACTCTTAGCTCTTCTCAGAGCACCGAGGTACTTTTCCATGATTTGAATCTCCCTGTTGTCAGACAACTTGAACTGGAGCCCTCTCCTACCTATAGCTCCAGGACTGCATTGCAGGACTGTGGCCTCATTCCAGGAGGCTCCTGAGGGCCAGAGAGGGGACGGCAAGAGGAGACTACCTCACAACCAATCCTCTTTCTCTCCAGCTCAGTATATCCCACCATTGTTTGTGCTTTACACATCTTTTGAGCTTTGTCTGGCCCTTACAACTCAAACAGTTGTCTAGTCTCTTATAGCGAACTTAGGGTTTCTAAAGATTCAAATTATTGTTGTCTAAGAAAAAGTGCATAAAAAATCATCTTCAGGCTGAGCCCTGGTGGCGTAAGTGGTTGAGTGCATGACTGCGGCCCGCGGGCTTGGCAGTTCAAATCCAGCAGCAGCTCTCAGGAGCAGTGCTGGGTAGCTCCCACAACCACCAGAGGGCAGCGATGCCAAAACAAACAAACAAACAAAAAACCCCAAGAACAACAAAAAATAATCTTCACCTTTTTATCTTGTCATAGTATACTTGTGTGATTTTCTATCCACTGTAACTGTGACCCATTTGTATATAACCCAATCCCCTTTATCCCTTAGAGATTTAGGCTGGAGCACACTCATTTCATAGCTTCTCTAAGTCTAAAGTTCTCCCAGGAATCTTGATTATTTCTCAGATATTTTTTGACTGTGAGAATCTCCTCTGTCTCCAACACCAATATCTCCACCTGTTTTTTACTTTCATTAAGCCAGAAATGGATCTTTCTTTTGATAATAAGCTTATCTAGTAAATTGTGAATATGTGTTTTTTTTTAAAAAAAATATATATATGTATGTTTATCTACCTATAACTTTTTTTTGTCCAAATGATTTGAATCTTCAGAAGCCACCAGTTTCCTGTTACTGTAATTCAGGGGGCCAATATCCGGTTCATTCAGGCAATACAGCGTATGGAAATGGCTGTTGTCCTAGTGAATATTGTCTATTGACTGGTAAAAGGAACATTTTTGTTTGTTTTTTTGGGGGGGGCATCACTGCCCTCAGGTGGTGGGAGTAGGAGGCTCAGCCTTTGCTCCGTGGAGCTGGAATTCTTTTTTTTTTTAATTTAATTTATTTTTATATTTCTATTTTTTGGGCATCACTGCCCTCTGGTGGTGGAAGTAGGAGACCAAGTCTTTGCTCCTGTGGAACCGCTGCTGGAATTGAACCTTCATCCCAGTGGGCCGCAGTCCCACACACAACCACCACGCCACCGGGGCTCAGCCCAACATTTTTTTTTTTGTTTTTTTGGGCATCACTGCCCTCTGGTGGTGGGAGTAGGAGGCCCAGCCTTTGCTCCTGTGGAGCTGGAATTGATCCAACATTTTTCTTTAAAACAGAAGTTCAAATGTTACTGGTCACTTGTCAAAATATATTGCTACAGCATTTTATCATTCAAGATGCTCTCTTTTCCTATGACTCCCCAGCATCCATCCGTGGTATGTTGTGGTTGTTAGGTGGCATCTAGTTGATTCTGACCCATAATGGCTGTATGCACAACAGAATTAAACACTGCACTCCCAGACCATCCCCACAATTGCTCCTATGCTTGAACCCACTATTGCTGCCTTTGTGTCAGTCCATCTCCTTGAGGGGTCCCCTCTTTTTCTCCACCTCTACTTTATCAAGCCTGGTGGACTTGGCTGCCCACTTTGAGAGCAGTAGCTACTGAAAATCTTATACATAGCTTTATGGTAGATTGGGCCCTAGATTTTTTTCCTCTCTGGGGAATTGCTTGAGTCTATGATATGGCATTATGTTTACTTTGCCCAGGCCCTTCTGGTTCTTTCAACCCCTAAATGTCTGCAAATCCAGAATGTGTGTTGCATTTCTTTCTGAGAACATAGCAGAATGACCTTTTAAAACAAACAAGTCCCCCCTCCCCCCCCCCCCCCCCCCCCCCCCCCCCCCCCCCCCCCCCGCCCACCTATTTTTCACTGGCACTGATTTCTTTGTGTGAGTTCTGATTGGCCCGTTGCAGGACATGCCTGGCTTGTTTGTTGTGTTTCATGGGAATAATGTGAGATTTTTGTCCTCGTTAACTTACTGTGCTCTCTTTTTTTTTTGGGGGGGGGCACAGGGTGGGTCATATGTGATAGTTGAGTTCATCCAGCATCACTGCCTTACTGTGCTCTCTTAAGAGAGAACATGTAGTGACCATATTGGTGTAGGATAAAAAAAGATAGCAAATGGGTGGGTTAAAAACAAGCAAAAAGTCATGGTTGCCATGTGTGTAGTAGGCTCTATTAGATGAGGGACCCATTGAAATTATGCAAGGGGCTGAGCCTCGGTGACGTGGTAGTTGAGTGAGGGACTGCGGCCCACTGGCGTGGTGGTTCAAATCTAGAGGTAGCTCTCCAGGAACAAGACTGGGTAGCTGCCATAATCACCAGAGGGCAGTGATGCCCCCCCAAAAGAAATTATGCAGACAGAATATGGAATTGTTATGTAGAAATAATGTTTCTATTCCTGTTTTTTTTGCTTTTTTCTTTGCTCCTGGAGAGCTGCTGCTGGATTTGAACTGCCAACCCAGTGGGCCGCAGTCCTGCGCACAACCACTACACCACCGGGGCTCAGCCGTATTCCTGTTTTCTTGGGTGGATCCAGGAGAGCTTAAAAACCCTCAAGCATTTACAACAAATGAGTCAGAATTTAGATTCTGCATTTAGTTCTAGCCGCAATATAAGAACAATTAATTCTTAGGATGTGGTCTTGCTTGATGCTGGCCCTCATGAAGAGATCACTGAAGATACGGTGCTATAGCAAAGTGTGGCGAAGAAACTAGATGTCCAAATAGAAGAAAGAATAGCATTTGTGCTCTTAAAGTCTTGTCTTAAAATAAGCAGCCACTTAAGTGAGACATCAATTGAGTTCACATGAAAAAAGCATACCAACCTGTGTGATCCAAGGATTATAAGTGATAAAATCCAAATCTGAAGGAGGGGGTGGTATCATGTCTTCAATTGTAAATATACCTAACAACGAGTATGAGAAGAAAATGTTCTAAAATTTACTGAGTTGGTAATTGTATGGTTAATTTTTTTTTTTTTTTTTTTGGGCATCGCTGCTCTCCGGTGGTGGGAGTAGGAGGCCCAGCCCCACTGCTGGAATTGAACCTCCGTCCCAGTGGGCCGCAGTCCCGCGCACAACCACTACGCCACCGGGGCTCAGCTCTGTAGGGTTAATTTTAATATGATTGAATGATTACATAATATAATGATTATGTATTATGTGAGGTATATGCCAATAAACCAATTTTAAAAGAAATTATATATTAATGAAAACATCCAATATCTCATGTGAGCTCTTAGATCATGTTTTACCAAGAAATTTTTCTGAGAGCTATTTTGTAGCTATCTGGGAAGGTGATTCTAACAGTTAACAGAACTTTATCACCTACATTCAGAGGAGAGGGCATGCTGAAAGTTAACGATTGTTCTTAAATCCATCAGATAACAATAGTTGCAGAACAAACAACTAACTCCAAATATAATGAAGAGCAGACATGTTGAGGGAGAAAGTTAAACTCAATATTTGTGTATTTATGAGAAATACAGAATAAGTGGCATATAAACCCAAACAAAGATGAGACTAGAAAATGATATAAATGCCAACAATACAACAAATAGCTAAATATGCTATAAATTGAGGAGTCCGCAGTGGCTACTCATTTGGCTGCTACCACAAAGTGAGCAGTTTGAAACCACCAGTTTCTCCTTTGGAGAAAGATGAGGCTTTTTACTTCCAGAAAGAATTGCATTGTTGAAAACCCTAGGGACTACCCTGTCTTATATGGTCACCGGGAGTTAGAATGGACTTGATGGCAAGATTAGCAGTTCAAAACCACCAGCTGCTGTGTAAGGGAAAGATGCGGCTTTCTGCTCCCCCAAAGAGGTGTAGTCTCAGAAGCCCCCTGGGGCAGCTCTACCCTGCAAATCAGAATGGACGAAGTGGCAGTGAGTTTGGGTTTGAGTTTCTAATTTAGAGACCTTGGATTATATAAAGAAGAATTCGGCATCAGGATTGAAAGAAGGTTTAGTAATAACCTGTGAGATGCAGATGGTACATCCTGTTTGCTGAAAGTGAGGAGGACTTGAAGCAATTGCTAATGCGGATAAAAGGTCTGCAGTCATGAGTATGGATTATTGATCAATGTTGAGAAGACCAAAAGCTTCCCAATTGGACCAATGATAAAAGGAGAAAAAGCTGAAGTAGTTAAAGCAGTTGTCTTGCGTGGAGCCACAGTCCGTGTTCATGGAAGCAGCAGTCAAGAGGTTAAAAAAATGAGTCGCATGAGGTAAATCTGCTGCACATGACTTCTTCAGAGTATTGAAAAGCAGGGACATTACTTTGAAGACTAAGGTGTGCCCTTTCCAAACCATAGTATTCCCATTGTCTCATATGCACCTGAAAGCTGGATATCAAATACGGAAGACTGAAGAACTGATGCATTTGGATTGTGGTGCTGTTAGCAAGTCTTGAAAGTACCACAGACTTCTAAAAGGATAAGTCAATGTGTCTTGAAAGAAATATAGCCAGAGTGCTCCTTAGAGATAAGAATAACAAGACTTTGCCTCACATGCTTTGGAAATGTTGTCAGGAGAGGCAATTCCTTGGAGAAGGACATTATGCTTGGTAAAGTGGAGGGGCAGGAAAAGAGAAAGGCCTCAATAGGCTGTATTGACAGTCCCTGCAACTAGGAACAACTGTGAAGATGATGCAGATGAGGCAGTCACAGGAAGGGTCAGAACGGATTTGATGGCGCCCAATAACAACAACACAAGTCAAAGAATAAAATAGGTTGTTGCAGTAATTTATGAGATTTTCAGTATTGAACAGTGTTCCCCTCTTACCCATAAGGCTTTTAGTGACCAGTTCCAACCAAATATTTAGCCTATTCAGAAACAGCACAGGCTGTTTTAAGTCCAAGGGCAATGCTGAAACCTATTCACTTTGGGTGACCCTCTGAATACCAGTGACCTCACTGCAGTGTCACAGGAACTCAAAAGCCTCCACAGGATGACTAACTCTGACATACAAGTGTAGGATTAATACCATTAGTCTAGCCAAAGAGTATAGATTTGTTCCTTGGTTACAATGAACACAACTTATATGCTAGACCAATATTAATAAAGAAAACATTGTAGTTAGACATAAGGCAATAATTTCAGTAACTCATTCAGTAAGGCAGAACTGTAACTGCAGAATTTAGCATATCAAAAAAAGCAGTGAAAATACAAAACCAGCAAATATATGATAGTCTCAAGTTTCCAGTTATTGGTCAACCTCAAAAGCAATAGAGATGTGAACCCAGTCCAATGCCTTCAAAGACCATGACCTTGGAGCGCCATCTTCTGATTCTACCCACACTAGAGTATTTCAGTTTTAAGTCCAAAGGAGGGTTCTCTTAATGTACAATGGATGTATACAAGGTAAAGGCTGTTCCCTTAATAGGGCTTCCAAGTCGAGTTTTTAATGTCACCTATAAATATAAATTAGATTCTTCTAGATTCTTTAGAAGTGTCTATAATTAAAAACAAAACAAAACAAAAAAACACCTAGTCATTGAAGCGATTCTGATCCACACTGACCCTAAAGGACAGAGGAAAATGACTTGTCAGGGTTCTAGAGACTCCATGTCAGGGTTCTAGAGACTCCGTGGAAGAGATAGACTGATCTTTCTGTGAGTTACTGTCATCTGAAACCTTAACCTGACACTGTGCCAGTGGGGCTCTTTCTACATTGAATGTGAGAAGGCTTGTTTCTTCAGAACAGTTCTTCCCAGGGCAGCAAGATGAAATGGGCACTTTAACTTAGATTTGGGCAACAATTAGGCACCAGGACTAGTTATTTGCATACTTTTAACGTGACTCACTTTAATCTAAAAAGGCAAAGATTCTGGATCTTTGGGGAATAAAGGAACTAGGTTTACCTTTAAAATATTTTGTTTTTGGGCTGAGCCCCGGTGGCGTAGTGGTTGTGCGCGGGACTGCGGCCCACTGGGATGGAGGTTCGATTCCAGCAGCGGCTCCACAGGGGCAAAGGCTGGGCCTCCTACTCCTGCCACCAGAAGGCAGTGATGTCCAAAAAACAAAAAAAACAAAAAAAAAATTTTGTTAAGATTTAGCACACACTGTAATGTCTAATATAAATAACTTGCACATAATGATTCTAAAATATATGTGTAGTATGTCAACATGTGTTTTATTGATTTTTTGAATATTAAAATTAGAATTAATAAGCGTGCATATTTCATGAAATCAGAAATTAACTCAGAAAAGAAAATATAAACATACATTTCATCTAGTTAATAATACCATTCATCTAGAAGTAAAATTTATAGTTCTATAAATTCTCTGTATTAGGAAGACTTTTTTTGGGGGGGAGCATCACTGCCCTCTGGTGGTCGTGGGAGCTACCCAGCCTTGCTCCCAGAGAGCTGCTGCTGAATTTGAACCACAAAGCCAATGGGCTGCAGTCCCGCGCACAACCACTACGCCACCGGGGCTCAGCCCTAGAAAGACTTTTTATACCAAAGAAATCATTCCTTTTTTTCCCCATAGTGTACTCTCTAAAAGGGCTGTCTAAATAAAAATCGCAAGACACAGTTTGTTAATGAAGTGGGGGGGGGGGGGGGAAGTAAAATTCAAACAGAATGTTCTCAAAAGGATTCTCATCTACCCTCCTAGTTTATCAATGAGCTGTATTCTTTTAATCAAGTACCATTTTGAATGAAAATCATATACTCATTGAGGCTGGAAAATTAACAGGCCATAAGTTCTTTCACTGCCTGTGTTTTCCTTATGATTAAGAAGATTATCAGCTGCACAATCTTCTTCCAACAGCATCTTCACAAAATAGCACAAGTCCTTAGCTTCACAAATATGCAAATACCATTATGTATTATGTAGCTACATAATTCTGAGCTGCTAGCTTAACTCATTTAAAAATTACTGAACACATTCCTTAAAGGTGGTCACTGCCTTTCTAAAAGATAATTGCTAAGGAAAGCAAGAATCTACTGCATTGATAGACATCTAATCTTGATTTTGAGGAGGCATGCTATTTTCCAAAAGAATAACCTGTGTCAAAGCAGAAGGCTTCACTGACTTCCCCTGCCTTCCATTCTGGTTTATGGCACTTCAGATGCACACACAAATTCAGCTGTAACAATAACAGTGGTTGTGTTAGGCTGGGTTGTCTAGAGAAACCAAACCAGTGACACTCATGTATGTATACAAAAGTACTTTATATCAGCAGTAATCTAGTGTGTCCAATCATGTACAATTTATTCTGTACATGTGAATAATTCAAGGATTATGATATGTAGTTAACCTGTACTTGTTCAATCTCCCTCAATAGCATTTTAAAAATGTTGGGCTGAGCCCCAGTGGTGTAGTGGTTGTGTGCAGGATTGCGGCCCACTGGCTTGGCAGTTCAAATTCAGCAGCAGCTCTCCAGGAGCAAGTCTGGGCCTCCTACTCCCACCAGAGGCAGTGATGCCCACACAAAGAAAATTAGTGTCATGGGCTAAAAAATGGCACTATTAACAGGAGGACATTATGCTCTAGGGAGATGATCAATAAAATTCTCTATGACAAATTTATAAGGCTGTCTCTAAGGTGAAGCAGATAAAAAACATAGAATCAAGAATGGATTTGGGGCTCCCACTTAATCCTAGAACCAGTCCAGGAACAGTTAGTTCTTACTACATGGTTCTATTCCATATCATCCTCATGAAGAAAATACAGAAGATAGAAGTGGTGCTGTGGTTGAAGAGAGTAGATGATGCCCAATTATCAGATAGAACAGTGCCTGGCGTCTGAAAGGTTTCCAAAAAAGGCAGCTATCTAAGTGAGATGCCAATGAAGTCCACATGGAAGAAGCACACCAACATCCGTGACCAAAGGATTGTAAATGATATAATCCAAGGCATAAGGAGGAAATAGTATCAGAGCTTTTTTGTGAGGTTGTGCTTTGTAGAAGGCTATGGTTGACAGTAAAAGCCCAAAATACATTTGTAGGATCCACACAGGGAATAAGCCTCTGGTAATTTCCCTTGAAACATAACTGAGGAATGGGCACAAATTGGCTACCAGACAGTTTTGGAGGGCTGACTATTTTACGTTTTTTTATATTACATTAAAATGATTCATCTGGGAAAAAAGTGCTGACTTGAATGCTTAAAAACTCGTCAATTGGGCTGAGCCCCGGTGGCGTAGTGGTTGTGCGCGGGACTGCGGCCCACTGGGACGGAGGTTCAATTCCAGCAGTGGGGCTGGGCCTCCTACTCTCACCACCGGAGAGCAGTGATGCCCCAAAAACCAAAACCAAAAAAAAAAAAAAAACTCGTCAATTGGGCTGAGCCCCAGTGGCGTAGTGGTTGTGCGCGGGACTGCGGTCCACTGGGTTGGAGGTTCAAATTGAGCAGCAGCTCTCCAGGAGCAAAGCTGGGCCTCTTACTCCCACCACCAGAGGACAGTGATGCCCCAAAATAAAAAATTAAAACAAAAACAAAAACCTTGTCAATTAATATGCCCCGTAACACTTTGGGCTTGATCTGATTTTTCGTATTTTCTGTTTCATATTTTTAATATTTGGGTTTATCTCTGTTGTGTTTTGTTATTGTGGGTAGCCTTCCTGACTCTGTAGTATTTGTTTTTCTGTCTTTTGTTAGATGAAACCGAGGATAGATGAACTTATACATACAACAACTAGAATGAGTGCTCCTGGGGGATGTGGTGAGAGGTGTGGGTGAATTCAAGAAGGAAGAAAATTCTTTTTAATGGATTTTGGTAGCAATCGTATAGTACTATTTGATGTGATTGAACTATGAAATAGTAGGGTATTTTGCTTAGTTCCAAAGAAAATGATTTGAGTGGGGGACAAATGTTATATTAAGAAGTCATCATAGGCCAGTGTAATCGAACCATAGATGGAGTGTTAGCCAGAGCCCTCTTCAGATCGCATACTACCTGCAGGCCAGTGACAAAGAAAGGTGTGAAGCAGGATGCAGGGAGACCAAGGGGCCAGAGAGTAGATCTAATACAAGACAGGGTGCCGCCCACTCTCAGGATCTGGAAGCCAAGATAGGGCCACTCATGCAAGCAGACAGAGTGCCAGCAAACAGGAAGGTAAAGAAGCAGAGAGAGGAGAAGTCCCAAGTGTCTCTCATAAGAAGGCCACATCTCATAGGAGGCGTCATCAGATTGTGGCCTGATCGACAGGATGGATTTCACCCCTCCACAAGTACGCCTTGACATAAAACATATCTGTCACCGTGGAGCAGAAGGACGCGTGTCATTCGGCTCTGTCCCCCAAGTATCCACCTGGTTCAGACTAGCCCATTTCCCACGCCTCACAGAGGATGGCAGGAAGCAGAGATCAGTGTATCGGTCAAGTGAAGCCTTTCCTGCTGGTCTTGCTCCGAAGCCTGAGTGCTACCCCCTCACACACACCCCTGAGTCCCGTTCCTCTTTCCCTTCAAGGCACAGCTCTCCAAATGCCCCACCTCCAACTCCAAATGGACTCTTGTCAGGACTGTCTATAGCACACAACAACTTCAGGCCCAAGATGTTCTTCAACCATTAAAACATTCTCCCATGTAAATGTGTTCTGACCTCAAGGAAGATTCCTGTTGTCTGACACCAGAAATACTGTTTTCACTTGGCATTTGCTCCAAGTTCCTGGCACATTCAAGGAATCACACATTCAAGGTTTAATCAAAGTCTTTGCACCTGAGTAACCCTCTCAGGGAAAACAGGGTAATGTTTCCCTACACCTTTCCTCTCTCCCATCACACCACAACCCTCCCAACGCCAAGCCCAGGTGGACTTGTGTCAAGGCCCACCCAACCCCCCATCTGTCCCACCTCCAAAACCAGCTGGACTGGTGTGCAGGCCCACCCGCTGCCACGCCTGCGATTGTTAACTAATCCCCCAGGTGACCAGGTGACCAGGTGCCCACCCCCACCCCCACCCAGGGACAGGATGTTGGAACCCCAGACAGCACTGTGTTTGTCTTCCAGCAGTGCCTGCAGAAGCGGGGAGGGCCCCCAGCAGATGGTTCAGGCCTGGCTTCCCACAGGAGCCTGTCTCTCTCTGTCCTTTTTGGACTGACGTCCTAGAGCTGGCTGGGGCCATGAGGCTGGCCGAGGGCCAGGTCACCCTCAGGGCGTCCCTCTCAATGCTTGGGCTCTGTGTGCTCCTGGCTCCAGTCCTGTGCTTGTCAGGCCGCCCCTCATGGCGCTACATCTCCTCGGAGGTGGTGGTTCCCAGGAAGCAGATGCCTCCAGGCAAAGGTGTGCAGGTGCTAGGCTGGCTCTCCTATAGCCTGAGCTTCGGGGGCCAGAGGCACGTGATCCACATGAGGCGCAAGAAAGTGTTTGGGCCCAGACACGTGCCGGTGATGTCCCAGGACGACCAGGGAGCCTCGCAGATGGACTTCCCCTACCTCCCTCATGACTGCTACTATCTGGGCTTCCTGGAGGAGATCCCTTACTCCATGGTCACCATCAACACCTGCTATGGGGGGCTCGAAGGTATCATGAAGTTAGATGACCTGGCCTATGAGATCAAACCCCTCAAGGATTCCCTTGTGTTTGAACATGTGATTTCTGAGATAGTGGCAGATGCCCATGCCTTAGGACCTATGTACAGACTAGGATACAAGGACCCCCCACTGTCAAAAGAAAACATCAGTGTAGCCCTGAGGATCTCAAGCAAGATTTATGCCTCTCATGCAGGTCAGATTGAAGGCCTTCCTTCATGTTCTCATGAAATATATACCCTATTTAATAACGTAACACAGTGTACCAAATATATGATAAGTATTGCTGCCTTGGTGGACTCAATGTTCAGAAATTTGGATATAAGATATCAAATTTATGGTGTGACTGTATATAGTACAAGTGACCCTACAATTATGACAGATTATCGACATCCTGATGGTGCATATTCTACTTATTACCAAAACAGGATTTATCCAAGTATGAAGGTGGCTTCTCACTTCATAGTGACCAAAGATGGACCGCATGAACTCCAATTCAGTGCACGTTTATATAGCTTGTGCACCAGTTTAGGCATGATCATGATTGGACACATGGGAAGACATTATTATTTGCTATCTGTGGTTGTAGCCTTTCAAACAGGTAGGTCAATTGGTATATATGTTGATATTCCTCGGTGTTATTGCCAGAGAAGGACTACTTGCATCATGTTTAGGTATCCTCTGATAACAGATATGTTCAGTAACTGTACCATTACACACCTGCAGAATGTAATTCTACAGACCTCCTCTTGTTTGTACACTCGTGCTTCCTCCAATGAAAGCCTTACAAAGCATCGTTGTGGAAACTATAGAGTAGAGGAGGTAGAGGAATGTGATTGTGGCTCCTATAAGGAATGTTACCACGACATGTGTTGTAGACCTGATTGTAAGCTGACCCCTGGAAGTGTCTGTGACGTAGGAGGATGCTGTACAAACTGCACCTACAGTCCCTCGGGCACACTCTGCAGACCTATCCACAATATATGTGACCTTCCAGAGTACTGCACTGGGGTGGACTATAGATGCCATGAAGATTTTTATCTGCAAGATGGAACCCCGTGCAGTGAAGAGGGCTACTGCTTTCTTGGGAATTGTACTGACCGCTCCATGCACTGCAAAGAAATCTTTGGTGAGGGTGCCGTGAATGCAGATGATATTTGCTACAGTATCAACAGCAAAGGATACCGATTTGGACACTGCAGGAGAAGTATTTCTGACGTAATTCACGAGCCCTGTGACGTCAAAGATGTTATGTGTGGAAAACTGCAGTGCACCAATGTGACTCGCCTTCCGGTGTTGCAGGACCATGTCTCCTTTCACCACTCTTTGATCTCGGGTGCTCATTGTTTTGGATTGGATGAACACCGTTCGACAGAAACAACTGACGTTGGACATGTGAGGCCTGGTACCCCCTGTGATGTGGGAAAGTTCTGTACACCTGGCAGCTACTGCAATGGAACTATAACTCTACTGAATTATGACTGTCGCCCTGAGAAGTGCAGTTATCGGGGAATGTGCAACAACAAGAGACACTGTCACTGCCGTGTAGGCTGGGACCCTCCTCTATGTGTAAAGCAAGGAGCTGGTGGCAGTGTAGACAGTGGGCCCCCTCCACATAGATTCAGGACAATAACACAGAGTGACCAACCAATCCTTTATGTGAGATTGGTTTTTGGTCGTATTTATGCCTTCATAGGTGTATTCCTCTTTGGGATTGCCACAAATTTATGAAACATGCAAACACTCCAGTGATTTTTGTGACGTTTATCATTAACAACATGAAGCATAATTTATGAGCTAGACTGAAGTAAGGGATATGACACAACTCAAGATGTAGATGTTTGCAGAACACAAGCCATTCTATTCCAGATCATAGGTGAAGCTTGGGACTTTAGATATCAGTACTCTTCCTTCATCAGCTGGTCTCCTGTGAAATAAATATTGAAAATTATTCAATGTGAGTGTGCTACTCCCATTTCTCTTAGGCCCTGGAAGTGGAGAGAGTCGCGGTTTCTGAGTGGCAGAGGAAGTCTGAGTCTGTACCTAGTGTGGAATGCGATTTTTGCGTCCATATTTGCTCTGTTGAGGCTCATTCGTGACTTGCCCGCAGTGTTCTTATGCACCAGGCATTACCTCATCCTCTAGGTAATCTGTCCTCCTGTCAAGACAGATGAGCCCAGGGAACAGCAGGATCGCTAACAGTGCACACTGCTTGCTGCCCGAGCGATGACTGTGGGATTGGGGTTGAGAGCCCTGTGGGTTCAA